>PJEM01004673.1:0-147642 GCA_004023845.1 Helogale parvula
GAAAAAATAATAAGGCAAATGTGAAAGCATGTTAATATTTGGGGAATCTTGGCGAAGGACACATGGAATTTTTGGTGCTGTTTATGCAACGTTGATTAAGCCTGAAATTATTATTATCTGTCTTTTTCAAGAGAAGGCAAAGAAAATAAACTACGTGCTTAGGATAATTAACTTCTGTAAAATCTTTACTAAAGCATTGTTTATGTAATAAAATTAGGAGTACATCTGTCTGTGCCTCAATATTGACAATTCTGTAGGGGCCCTCCTTTGTATACAACCAATGGTAAAGCCTTTCTGTGTTTCATGGGTTTTTCCCGAAAAGCCTTGAAGTTGTCAGATCACCTTAACTTTTATTTAGAGTCTGAATTTTAAATATAGCAGTTATCTTCAAGAAAATGAAAACTAGCTAGAAATTTTGAAACTTCTGTGTGTAAATTCTCGCGTAGGTTAAGAAATTCACGGACAGATTTCTCCTATAAATTTGGCAAGTTCCCATTTTAGGGGAGTGGAAAACAAAAAGATCTATGTTAAAGTTGTCTTAGGATATTGGAGTCTGGTTAAAATGTTGAAAGTAATTCCATTTTCTGGAATCTAATTTCAACTTTCTTACAGATACCTAGATGACCTATTGTTTATCTTTAATGAAATTTTTAAAATTTAAAATTTAAACTGGCTACATCTTCAACAGTCCTCTGGATTTAGTTTTCCAGTTTTCTTCCTACACCCTGATTCTCATTTGCTTATGCCTCCATGTCAGAGGGCTAACGAAGGACCCTAACCATTGCAGGGGTCACATTTACCCCAAGCCCAATAGGAAGGTCTAGAATCCCAGATATAAGAATCCATAATCCCTCATTGTAAAATGTCTAATTTGAAAGACAGAAAACAGGAAGTGGCTTGTTCAAACTACCATTTTTAAAGAAGTACTTAAAAAGGATAATTAATTTGTGCACCTGGCTGGCTCAGGTTGTTAAGTATCTGACTCTTGATATCAGCTCAGGTCACGATCTCACCATGGTGACATCAAGCCCTGTGTCAGGCTGGGTGTGAAGTCTGTTTGGGATTCTCTCGCTCTCCCTCAAATAAACTAACAAATAAAAATGAGAGCACATTTAAAAAGGAGCCTTCACTAATCTGACCCTGATAAATGGCTAACAGCTAACTAACTACTGGCATTAGGACGCTGTGTTTCTAGGTGGAAGGTGAATATAATACAGAGACTTCTGTACCACATGGGTCAAAGGAAATGATCACTAGATCCATAAGAAATTATGTTTAAAAATACTATAACCATAGAAATCTTCACAAAGGTTTTACAAAGAAAACAAACCCACACAGTATAAAGGCTCTATTTTTTTCAGGAATGAAGTATTATGAATGACCTCAGTAGTCCAAGTGCTTAATCTTTTCCATTGTTTTCACAGTCTACATCCTTGAGGTATTTCCTATATGAATCTTCCTTGAGGTACAAAGGGCTTACATCCTGCTGAATCCACGGTAAACCTAACACGCGGTCAAAATGCACTGAAGACACTGATCTACAGAACAGCGGTTTAGCCCAGGCTCCCTTAAATGTACTCCAAACACGAACACTTGCCTTGGCCTACAGTGGGTGACATCATCTAACACAAAGCATATTTGTTTGTTTTTTTTTAATGGTTTATGTAGTTTTTAGACAGAGACAGAACACGAGTGGGGGAAGGGCAGAGAGAGAGGGAGACACAGAGTCTGACCAGGCTCCAGGCTCTGAGCTGTCAGCACAGCGCCAGACATGGGGATTAAACCCGCAAACCGTGAGATCATGACCTGAGCTGAAGTCAGACACTTAATCAACTGAGCCCCCCAGGTGCCCCACAAAGCACGTTTTATAAAGTGCTGACTGTCTATGTATGCGATTTATTAAATACCGTTTGGAAGGTGACAAACATAAGGGTTTGTGTGGACATAGGATGGCTGTCAGAGTATCAGTTCTTCATCCTGGTGACCGCACAGATGACTGGGAGCCGCACCCGCTGTCACTGCCCAGTGTCACGAGGGCCTGCACACCACAGACCACGACCTCAGGAAAAGATCGGATTCTAACATTCTGAGCACGTCTCCCACTGGATGTGTGCTACCTTTACACCATCATGATGTTAAAAAATCATCTTGACTTTGTATCTCAAACTTTTATTGACAATAGCAAAAGGTGCTAATTCAGAGAACATGGAGAGAAAAGGCAAATCAAAACACAACTCTTTAAAGATTTCAAAACTAGTATTACCACTGGGCAAACGAATGTTCTGGTAATTCCACAGTATTGACACGGCTGGATAGATCATTTTACTCTGGAAATGATGAGACGCTCTCTTCCTCATCAACATTTCCTTCTAATTCCCTTTCCTTAGGGTTCTAAGGCTTGGAGAATCAAGAAATGGTCTGAAATGGGGAATATGAAATTTGATGAAAAGCAATTTTAATCTTCAAGAACCCACACATGAAGTAGCATAAAAGGTAAATATTGATTTTAGTCAATATTTTAGTCAAAATTCCAGAAATAATGTTGTTGGCTGTAAGACTGTCCTGATGAACCACACAAATTGTAGCTCTGACTGGGGCTGTGATGGTCATTTTTACTAAAAGCTCAGATTTATTGAAAGGCTATTATGCTCCAGACACTATTCTAAGCCTTTCATATCAATTATACTCATAAAATCCTATCACATAGGCATTATCTTTGCCATTATTTCACTACTAAGGCAAACAATAATTATGGTCTGTAAAGAACTTTAATTTGCACTAGCTAAGTGCTCACATGCACATTATCTCAACTGATACTAATGCAGTTCTTTGAAATAGGTTTACTACAGGGAATAAATTGGAAACATAGCAACTTTTCTAAATCTATCTGGAGACGTGTGGCAATGGTGAAAGCATCTGGATTTTATATAGTGTCCGTGTTAGAGTGCAGTGAAACGGTTTCATCTCTTCAGAGAGGAGGCTAAAAAGATTACCTTTTCCTTACTGGATTAACCGCTATTTTTGTCTAAATCACTTTATCTTGTACATGTTGGCCTACGACGTCTGGACTTCATCTCTCATTCCACTAGGCTGTTGGTCTCTTTCTACCAATTCTACACCACTTTCAGTACTTTAGCTCCATAAGTTTAAGAAAATTTCAACATTTTCCAACTTTGTTCTTTTTAAAACTCATTTTGGCTCTTCTGGACCCTTTGTGATTTCATAGAAATTTGAGAGTCACTACATCAATTTCTGCACATACCAGAGAACCAAAAACAGCCACCTGGCTCTCGATTGAAACTGTGTTGATTCTATAGACCATCTATGGATGGGTAAGTGTACATCTTAAAAATATCGTATTCTGATCTCTACCTCTCCTTAAGCCTTTTATAATTTCTCTTGGTTATGTCTTAGAGTTTGACTACACAGTCTTGCACATTTTTTTAAATATGTATTCCTAAATGTTTCATATTTTAATGCTGTCATAAATAGTATTATGTTAAAGTTTCATTTTCTCATTCATGGCTGGTATTGATTTCAATGTCGGCCTTGGCTCAGCCACTTGGTAACAAGTTGTTACCACTCTTGTCCTGGTAGATTTGTATAGATTATTATATTCTATTCTTTTTAATGTTTATTCATTTTTGGGAGAGAGAGCAAAACAGAGAGAGAGTGAGAGACAATCCAAAGCAGGCTCCAGGCTCTGAGCTGTCAGCACAGAGTCCAATGCTGGGCTTAAACTCACAAAGCGTGGGATCGTGACCTGGGATGAATTCTGACACTTAATCGATGCAGCCACCCAGGTGCCCCTGTATATTTATTTTAAATTCTGCGGTGTGGATGACATCGTGTAAATAAAGACATTTTCACTAATTTTAGCACTAGCTAGGAACTCCACTGCAATTTGAATAGAAGTTGTAAAAAAAAAAAATAGACGTTGCTTTGTTACTGATCTTAGGAGAAATGTTTCATTAAGAAATTAGCTATAAATTTCCTGTAGGTGCCCTTTCCTGGGTTGAAAAACTTTCCATCAGTACCCAGACAAATGAGAGTTTGTCTCTTAAATGAGTGTTGAATATTTGTCAAAAGCCTTATTTACATCTATCGATATGATTATGTGGGTTTTAATGTTCATTCTGTTGATGCTGTGAATTGCACTAGTTTTCACATTTTGAACCAATTTTGATTTCCTGGGACAGAACCCACTTGGTCAGAATACCTCATGAATTTTTCAAATTGCTGGATCTGATCTGCCATAATGTTGTACAGTGCTGTTTCCATTTTAATTTAGTTCAAATATTTTCTTATTATCCTTGTGATACCTATTTTGACCTGTGGGTTACTTGGAAGCACGTTGTTTCATTTCCAAATATTTGGAAACTTTCCAGATAGTCTAACTTCAATCTTAGTCTAATGCTGATGTGATTAGAGAGTATATTATTTTATAATTTTAAACACTTTAAATTTATTGAGCTATCTTTTAATGACCCAGATTATAGGCTATATTGGTGAATGTTCCATGTGCACTTGAAAAGAATGAGTATTCTGTCCTTGGAGTGCTTTAAAAAAAAGCAGTTAGGTCAATTTAGTTAATAGGGTTAAGTTTCCATATCCTTACTAATTTATATATCTTTGTTCTATTAATAAGAGAATCTCCAACCATAACTGAAAATTTGTTTATTTCACTTCCAAATCTATCCATTTTTGCTTCATTTATCCTGAAGCTCCATTATTATTTAATATACATAATATTTAATATTACTTTTTATCCTTTTGATAAATTGACTGCTTTCTTACACATGTTTTGTGTATTAGTTCTATAATACCTCCTTATTCTAAAATCATTTTTGTCATATCAGTATAAGTTCAGCTTTTTTGATTAGTGCTCACTTTACATTTCTTCTTCCTTTTTTTTTTTTTAACATTGATCCCTTTTATATTAGTGTATATTTCCTAATAAACTTCATGTACTTGGGCTTGCTTGTTACTGATAGACCTCTTGTTTTTTGAGGATTTTTAGAGTACTTAATCATATGTGTATTAATATATCTAGGTTTCAATAGACCAACTTACCATTTGCTTCCAACTTTCTTCTCTTTTTTTCATTCTTTTGCCTTCTGATGCTTTCTGAGGGATTGACAAATTTTTAAAAATCTGTTACATTTTCTTCATGTACTTAATAGCTAACTCCCACTTTTTAATCGTTATTACATCTTAGCGGTTGCTGGAAGACTATCTTACACAGCCTACCTTCAAATGATAGTTCATGTAGATGTAAGAGCAGTACCACCATGTGCTTTGATGTCTATGTTCCTATGTGTTATTGTCGGATGTTTTATTGTACATACATTGTAAACACTAAAATACATTAGTTTTATTTGTACTTTAAACGATTATGGTGCACTGAATTATCTCAAAGAGGTTAAGATGAGAAATATATTTCCATTTAGTCATATGTTTACCATTTCAAGAGCTCTTTATTCCTTCTTGTAAATTGTTAAGTGCATTTGAAATGATTATCCTTCTGCCTATAAACATTTTCAAAATATTTCTTACACTATCTACTTTCTTGACAGATATTTTCACTGGGTATAAAAGTCTAAATGACAGATAATTTCTTGTTTCTAAACTTTGAAGATATTGCTCTAATGTCTTTGGGACCATATAGCTTATTTTCTGACAATGAACCTATTGTCAGATTATATTTGTTTCTTCATACATAATGTATCTTTTAATTCTAGATGCTAAAAAATTTTCATTTTATACCTGGCTTGCAAGAATATCACTATAGACTCTTGGTGTGATTTTCTTTGTTTCTTTGGGTTGGTGCTGGTTATACTTTTAGGATCTAAAGCTTTATACTTTTCAACAAATCTAGCAATTTTTCAGTCAATATTCTACAAGCATTTTTTCTCTATGTCTTTAGGCATCTCTATGGATTCATAGTATATGTATATTATATCACTTGACTTTGTCCCACAGGTCAACAAATGGATTGTTTTCCCTTTTTTTTCCTTTTCTCTGTGGTTGATGACCAAATGGGAAGAAGTATAGTATTAACTGGTGAGGGAGTGGCAGAGTTATTAGGAACAGTGGAATTATTGGAGAGTGTCATGATCGTGAAAATTGTCCCAGATGTGAACTTTGCAACAGGGACTAAGTAGGGAATAGTGGGAAATCCAGAGGTAGAAAAGCAGAGAGCAAAGTCCACAGTTTCTTAGAGCATGTAGAGATTTAGTCAATGATAGTTTTCACTGAAGTCCTTTTGGAATGGGAATAATGAATGCAACTTATTAGGTTTGTTGAGTTAATTTATGTAGAGTATTAAACCGTCCTTGAAACATAGTATGTTCTATATTAATTTGTAAGAAGCAAAAATAAGGAATGTAGTCTATATTTTTTAAATTACTGAAGTACTGAAGTTGATACACAATGTTACATTAGTTTCAAGCACAGAACAGAGAGGTTCAAGAAGTATGTATTTATGTTATGCTTCCTACAAGTATGGCTACCGTCTGCCACCATCCGGTGCTGCTACAATACAGTTGGTGAAACTCCTTATGCTGTACCTTTACCGCATGATTGATTTATGCCATAACTGGAAGCCTGTATCTTCCACTTTTCTTTATCCATTTTCCACCCCTTTCCACTCTGAAAACCACCTGTTTGTTTTCTGTATTGATCTGGTTTTGGTTTTTGTTCATTTTTTTTTTTTTTTTAAGATTCCATCTATGAGTGGAGTCATATGGTATTTGTCTTTCTCAGTATAACTTAGTTCATGTAGCATTATACCCTCTAGGCCCACCTGTAGTCTCAAGTGGCATGAACCCCACCTTTTTTAAAGCTGTATAATATTCCATTACACACACACACAGAGTTTCCTTATTTATTGATTGATGGGCAATTAGGTTGCCATGTCTTGACTACTGTAAATAATTCTGCAATATATGAATACATCTTCTCAGTGTTTTTATTTTCCCAGGGTAAATATCTAATAGTTGAATTATTAGATCACATGGGACTGCTATTTTTAATTCTTTGGAGGAACCCCTGCACTGTTATCCACAGTGGCTTGTACGTACCCAACAGTGCATAAGAATTCCTATTTCTCTACATCCTCGCCATCGCGTGTTTCTTGTTTTCTTGATTTTAGACATTCTGACAGGCCTCTGTGTTTGGATTTGCATTTTCCTGATGATGAGTGATGTTGAGCATCTTTTCACATTTATGTTGGCTGTCTTTAGATCTTCTTAGGAAAAGTGTGTATTCAGGTCCTCTGCCCATTTTTCAATCAATCGTTTTTATTGTTGTTGGCTTGTATAAACTCTTTATTTTGTATATTAACTCTTTATCAGATATCTAATTTGCAAATATCTTCTTTAATTAGTAGCTTGTCTTTTTGTTTTGTGGAATATTTCCTTTGCTGTATAAGAGCTTTTTATTTTGATGAAGTCTGATAGTTTTTGTTTTGTTTCTCTTGCCTTAAGAGACATATGTAGAAAATCATCAATGTCAGAGAAATTACTGCCTATGTTCTCTGCTAGGATTTTTATGGTTGGTTTCAGGTCTCAAATTTAGTCTTTAATCCATTTGAGTTTATTTCTGTGTATGGTGTTAGTAGCCTAGGTTTATTCTTTTGCACGGAATTGTCCACTTTTCACAGCACCATTGATTGAAGGTACTATGTTTTTCCACTTGTATATTCTCACCTCCTTTGTCATAGATTAACTGACCATATACATGTGGGTTTATTTCTGGGATCTCTCTTCTGTTCTACTAAAATACGTGAGCATTTTTGTGCTAGTACCATTCTGTTTTTATTAATATATCACTGTAGTATATCTTGAAATCTGGGATTTTGACATCTCCAGCTTCATTATTCTTTCTCAGAATTGCTTTGGCCATTCAGGGTTTTCTGTGATTCTGAACAAACTCAGGGTGATTTGTTCTAGTTTTATGAAAAATCATGTTGCTATTTTGATGGAGATTGCATTGAACCCATTTATTGCTTTGGGTAAAATGGACATTTTAACGATATTATTTCTACTAATACATAAACATGGAATATCTTTCCTTTTGTTTGTATCATCTTTAATTTCATTCATCAGTGTTGTATAGTTTTCAGAGTACAATTTTTAAAAATCTCTTCAGTTAAGTTTATTCCTGGGTATTTTATTCTTTTTGGTGCAATTAAAAATGGCGTTATTTTTATTTTTTAAACATTTTGTTTATTTTTGATACAGAGAGAGACAGAGCATGAGAGGGGGAGAGTCAGAGAGAGAGAGACACACACACACAGAATCCGAAGCAGGCTCCAGGCTCTGAGCTGTCAGCACAGAGCCTGATGTGAGGCTCAAACCCACGAATGTGAGATCTGACCTGAGCCAAAGTCGGAGGCTTAGCCAACTGAGCCACCTAGGCGCCCCAAATGGTGTTATTTTTAAATTTCTCTTTCTATAATTTAGCTTATGGAAACATTACTGATTTCTAGGTTTTAATTTTGTATCTTTTCACTTCACTGAATTAATTTATTATAGTAGTTGTTTTTTTTTTTTTTTTTTTTGGTGTAGTCTTTAGGATTTTTCTGTATAGTATGTCATCTGCAAATAATGACAGTTTTTTTTTTTTTTTTGCCAACATGGATGCCTCTGCTTCTATTTGATTGCTGCAGCTAGGATATACAGTATTATGTTGAATAAAAGTGGCAAGAGTGGAAATACTGGTCTTGTTCCCGATCTTGGAGGAAAAGCTCTCAGTTTCTCACTATTCAGTATGGATTTAGCTGTTAAATTTCATCTATGGCCTTTATTATGTTGAGGCATATGCCCTCCATCCCCATTTTGTTAACATATTTTATTATAATGAAGTTCAATCCCGTCAGATGTTTGTTCTGCATCTATTAGGTCATCATATGAGTATTATCTCTGTTTTGTTGATGTGGTATATGCCACTTCTTCATTTGTGAGTGCTGAACCATCGCTGCATCCCTGAAATAAATCTCACCTAATTGTTGTGAGGATTGTTATCCTTTTAACGTATAGTGTTACATGGGTGGCTAATCTTTTGTTCAGGACTTTTGTACCTATGTTCATCTGGGGTATTGACCTGCAGTTCTCTTTTGTGGTGTTTTGTGGCTGTTACGTTTCTAGGAATTTATTTCTTCTAGGGTGTTCACTTTGCTGGCATGTAATTTTTCATAGAATTCTCTCAAGTAACTTCAGAAATGAGAGGAAAAGAAACAACTGCGAGCACAGAAATAATCGGGGTTTTCTTATTTTCTTGATGAGTCTGGCTAGAGGTCTGTCTCCTTTGTCCTGTGCTCTTCATTGCTCCCTTCACTCACTTTGGGGTTTTTTCCTTCATTTTCTAGTTCCCTGAGATGTCAGGTTAGATTGTTCTGTTATTGTTGTTTTCTCATGTTTTGAAGTGGGCCTGCATTGCTATGTGCCTCCCTCTTAGAACTGCCTTTGCTGTGTCCACGAGATTTTGAACACATTTCATTTTCATTTGTCTCCATCTATTTTTAGATCTTCTTTGATTTCTTCATTGACCCATTGGTTGTTTAGTCTCCAAGTGTATTTTTTTCTTCTTATGATGGATATCCAGCTGTATATTGCTGTGGTTGGAAAAGATGTATGGTCAGAGATAGATTTTTAATTTACTGAGGCTTGTTTCATGGCCTAGTATGGTCTATCCTGGAGGATGTTCAGTGTGTACTTGAAAGGAAGGCATATTCTGTGGTTTCTGTACCTATGTGTTGTGTCCATCTGGCCTAATGTGTTCTTCAAAGACCGCTTCCTTAGTGATTTTCCGTCTGAATGATCTACCCACTGATGTAAGTGGAGGGTTAAAGACTCCTACTATAATTATATTACCATAAATTCCTCCCTTAGTTCCACTAATACGTGCTCTATGTCTTTAGGTGCTCCGTTACTGGTATGCAAACCTCTATAACTAGTATATCCTCTCTTGGATTGATCCCTTTACCACTATGCAGGGGTCTTCTTTGTCTTTTGTTGTAGTCTTTGTTTAAAATTATTTTAAAATAATTGTTTTGAGAGAGAGAAAGAGAGACAGGGCATCAGTTGGGGAGAGGCAGAGAGACACAGAATCTGAAGAAGGCTCCAGGCTCAGCATCAGCACAGAGCCTGGGCTTGAACTCACAGCTTGGGGTGAGATCATGACCTGAGCCACCCAGTTGCCCCTGTTACAGTCTTTCTTTTAAGGACTATGTTGACTGATATAAGTATTGCTACCCTGGCTTCCCCCTGTTTCCATTTTCATGGTGAATGTTTTTCCATTCCTTTACTTTCAGGCTGATGCATCTTTAGGTCTGAGGTGTGTCTCTTATAGGCTGTATATAGACGGGTCCTTTTGTTTGTTTTTAATCCACTCCACCTTTCTGTCTTTTGATTAGAGCGTTTGGGTCATTTACATTTAAAGTAATTATCAATAGCTATGTACTTACTATACTTCTGTTTTCTGTCATTTTGTTGCTGTTGTTTGTTTTTTAGGTCTTGGTTCCTTCTTGCTCTTTACTTGTGATTGATGAGTGTAACTTTTGGTTTTATTTTCTATCTCTTACGTTCTGAGTTTCTATCATAGGTTTTGGATTTGTGGTTACCATGAGACTCATATGTAACAACTTACATAAAAGCCAGTCCATTTTAATTTGTTGATCATTTAAGTTCAAACACAGTCTTAAAAAAATATTTCTTTATTCACAGTTTCTTATGTCCCATTATGGCCATTTTTTTTCTGCTTAAAGAAATAACTTTATGTTTTGTTTCTCTGGACACTCTTTATCTTTCCTTCTAATCTGAATGTTAACCCTGCCAGATAGAATATTCCTGATTGTGGGTATTTTTTTTCTTCCTTCCTTGGAACACTTTGAACATATCATCCCTTCTGGCCTGCAGAGTATCAGTGGGAAAGTCAGCTGACGGCCTTCCAGGTTCTCCCTTTCAGGTAAGTTGTTGTTTCTCTTGCTGCCTTGAAAAATGTTGTTTTATCTTTAATCTTTGACATTTAACTATTATGTGTCAGCATGTGGACCTCCTTGGGTTCATCTTGTTTGGAACTTTCTGAGATGTTTGATGTTTCATATCCTTCACTAGGTAGGGAAGTTTTCAGCCAGTATTTCTTTAAATATGTTTTCTACATCTTTCTCTCCTTCCTCCTCCTTCTAGGGTCCTTATAATGTGAATGCTTGTTTGCTTCATGTTCAAGATATCTTTTAATCTATTATTTGTTAAATTCTTTTCTTTTTTTGCTGTTCAGCTCATCTGACTTCCATCACCCTGTCTTCCTGATCAGATACCTTCTTCCACATCCTCTCATGGGCTGTGGATTCCCTCTAGTGTGTCTTTTATTTCACTTATTGTATTATCCAAATCTGATAGGTTCTTTTAATATTTTCTGCCTTTTCATTGAAGTTCTCACTGAGTATTTCCACTCTTTTCTCCATTTCATTGAGTATCTTTATAATCATTATTTATCAAGTACATCTTATCTCTGTTTCATTTAGTTCTTTTTCTGAGTTTTCTTTTTCCTTATTCTTTCTCTTGCAGGATATTCCTCTGGTTCCCCATTTTGCTTGACTTTGTTTTTATGGATGAGGCAAAACGACTACTTCTAGGCTAGAAGTTGTTTTCTTGTGTTGCCTTCACAGTGTATATTTGGTGAATTTTGCTGGTTGGCTGGAGCTGCACCTGAACATGGTGGTTTCCCTTTTCAGCAGGAAAAATAGGGAAAAAGTAAAATATAGAAGAAAAATGAAAAAAGAATAAGACAAAACCAAAAGGAAAAAAATAAGTAAAAATTAAGAAAAATGACCACCAAACCCTGTGAAGGCATGGTTTTCTCCGCCCAGCATCACAGGAAGCTGGTGTGGGATTAAGGACCTTGGACTTGCTGGGTTTGCAAGCTTCCAGTGAAGATCGACTCCCCAGTTATCATGTCTGAACCAGCCCTTAATGGGGTCCAGCTCCCTCCCTAGTGTGAGATTTTGAGGGAAAGACGGAGAGAACATTCTAGTAGTTCCTCAGCCCTTGTAAATCATGTTTTTGTGTGTGTCCCAGCAGAATCGGGGCAGGTGTGGACTTGTGGCTCCTGGGCTTGCTGAGGTCACTCGTTTTCTCGGTGATAGGACGTCCCAGGTACGGTCTGGGGATGCAGTGAGTATGGCATCTGAACCCACCCTTTGTGATGTCCAGACTCTGTTCGGGTCTGAGCTTTCAAGGGAGAGGGAGAGAGCATCCCCGCAGCTCTCTGACCCTTTTAAACCTCAGCTGCTTTTTCTGTGCACCAGCATGACAAGGGCTGGCGTGGCTGTGGACCCTGGGCTCACTGACGTCACCGGCTCACCGAGACACTGGGTCCACCCATTATGGTGTTCAGATCCTGCTCCTGTCTAGGGTTTTAAGGCGGGTGGGAGCAGTCACTTGTCATTCTCCAACGCTCTCTGACCGGGAGAGCTTTCCTCTAGCTCCCCTGCCACTTAGCAGATTCGTCTTCATGTGCTGGTGGCTGCTTCATCCACAGCTTTTCTTCTGTGCCCCCGTCTTCTCCCTCCCCACGGCCATACAGTGTGGGGGTGGAGGTTCCCTCCATGATGGTGTCTCTCTTGCTTTTCTTTGGCCATTGGATGGTTGGTTGTGCAGCGGCTGCACCGATTCTCCCTCAGGAGGAGCTGTCCTATTAATAGGTATAATTTGGTGTGTCCAGCGTCTTCCTACATCACCGTCTTGAACTAGAACCTCCTCATCATTGTTCTGACTTTGATAAGTTGTGTGGAGTCGTTGCTCATGTGTCTGTTAGCCATCTGTAGATCTTCTTTGGAAAGAAATGTGTATCTAGGTTTTCTACCCATTTTTTTACTCCAAGTCTTTGATTTTTTAGTGTTGACCTATGTAATCTTTTTGGATATTTTGGATATTAACCCCTTATTGGTTATATCATTTGCAAATATCTTTTCCCATTCAGTAGATTTCCTTTCTTGATGATTTCCTTTGCTGATCAGAAGCTTTTTACTTGGCTGTAAGCCCAAAAGTTCGTTTTTGCTTTTGTTTCCCTTGGCTTAGGAGACCGATATGGGAAAATGTCGTTAATGCCAGTGTCCACAAGCTTTGTGCCTGGGTTTTCTTTTAGTAGTTTTATGGTTTCCAGTGTTACATTTAGGTCTTTAATTCACTTTGAGTTTAAGTTCTTGTGTAGTGTAAGAAAGTGATCCAAGTTTATTATTTTGAATGTATTGGCCCAGTTTTCCCAACACCATTTATGATACAGACTGCCTTCTCCATTGCACATGCCTGCCTCTTCTGTCAGAGATTACTGGATCGTGTAAGTACGGGCTCTCCATTCTGTTCAGTTGACCTATGTGTGCATTTTTGTGCCGGCACCCTACTGTTTTGATCACTGTCGCTTTGTAGTGTACTTGAAATCTGGAATTGTGGTACCACCAGGTTTGCTTTTCTTTCTCACGATTTCTTTGGCTATTCAGGGTCTTTGTGGTTCTATACATATTTTAATATTACTCTCGAAAACTGTTGTTGGTATTCTGATAAGGATTGCATTGAACTCATTTCTTTGGGTAGTATAAACATTTCAACAATAATCTTGTAACCCAGGAGCATGGAGTATTTTTAAACTCGTTTGGTTGTTTCCAGTTGCTGTCATAAGTGGTTTACTGGTTTTATAGTACATGCCTTTGACCCTCTTAGATAAGTTTATTCCTAGGCATTTTTTTTCTTTTTCATGCAGTTGTAAATAGAATTGGTTTCTTAATATCTCTTTCCTCTACTTTGTTATTACTGCTTAAAAATGCAATATACTTTTGTACATTATGTATCCTGCAACTTATTAATTTATCCCAATAGTTTTTAGTTGGGCTTTTCTATGTATAGTATCACATCATATTCAAATAGTAATTGGCCTCTTGGCTGTAAAACTGTCACTATTTACAAAACGGAATTGGTAAAGTCCAGAACTAAATGAATTCACAGGCAAATTCTATCAATCATTTAAAGAAGAGATCCTATCTATGCTAGTCATACTATTCCAAAACATGTTAGAGCAAGGAAGTCTTCAAAATAGATGCTACAGTTTTCACTGGGGTTAGAACTTGGGTGGCTTAATAAATGTATGGATAAAAAAATTTAGGAGCATTTCCCCGGGAAAAGATAGAGGATGCACAAACATGAGAGATTAGGTTTTGCTATGTTTTGAAGGGATCCTTTTTACTGGGGGAGGGTGATTTTCTAGTTATTTTAAACATTTTAATTGCTGTTTAATTATACTTGGATGCTACATGGAGATATCTTACTTGATGTAAACTCCTTCAGGATGAATGTGAGGCATCCCTGGACTGCAGGTTTCAGGTACCCATTTCAAAACACTTCTTAAAAGCATAACATTCTGTAAAAGTAATGGAAGAATCAGTTCTATCCTGTCAACCTAATGCTTAGGTGGGACAGATGTGGTGTTTCTTCACTGCGGTTTGTACAATCCAAAGCCCAGTTTTAGTATTCAGTTGTCATTTTTATGAGACATTTCTCTTCACATGAATGCTTCAATTTCAGTGTTTAGATTTGAAAAAAGAAGAAACTTCCCCAGAGGACTGACTGGGATGAGAAGTAGAAGGAAATCATTGATAAGGAGCTACTGGAAAATACTTATCACCAAGGTGAGACATTTTGTCTGTATAATAATCCCGATTAGTCAAACCCAAACTAGAATTTCCTAATTGTAAAATGAATTTGGCAACACTAATTCTACAACGGTGTGTCTAGATGGTCTTGAAGTTTGGACCGGAGGAAACTATGAGGCAGCTGTGATGTACACGGTAACTGGTACTACCACCGCTATGACAAAGAGGAGTTGCTAACGGGGGGAGTCTAAGGTTCCGAGAACTTGACGCAAGAACTCGAATGCAGGTGGCTTGTTCGGCAGGGAATTTTAGGCAGGGCTGAGTGAACAAGGGATGGAGACAGAGGAAGAAAATATGGTTTAAGAACGTTTCGTAGTTCGTGCTAAACGGCGATGGCACATTGGAATTTCTCAGACACGTACAAAACAACCACCAAATTGTGCTCAAAACCCTGAGGAATTGACTTCTCCACTGGCTCCCATCCTCCATCAGCGGAGGATTCCCTGGAGGATGGCGTCACCTCCATAAAAGCCCGGGGAGCCCCAGGGCCTGTGTTAGGACGTGAAAAGAAACAGGGAGCAGCTGCAGGTGAATGTTGGTGGCTTTGAGCTCCCATGGAACTGCCCGGGCCTGGGGGCCTGAGAGACATCTGTCACACTACAGACAGACCTGAGCTGCCTAGAGATGGAAAGGAGGCTACTTCCATGCTAATCATCATCATTGTGATGATCATCAGGCACCTTATAGTGACTTTTATTTATACATCGGCTCCCTTAAGGAAAAGAGAGAAATTCTAAAAGGTGTTTGGGAGCACCAAAAATACTAACTATAATGTTACTCATCGCACAGTGGAAGAATTAAGTTGACAAATTTATTTATAGCTTGATATTTAAGCACCGTTTATAAGTTTCCATTTAGAAAAGCCATCTGGCTCGAGCTCATGGGCATCTGGCTCAGAACTCCAGCCGGGTGCCCAGCTGCCCTCGGGCCAGAGGCAGAGGGGTGTGGCTCTCTGTCGTGGGGGCCACAGTGGTTGGGCTGCTAGTGCACGGCCATGGTGGGGCCTTCAGTTGTCCCTCAGCAGGACAGAGTTTCAGGACGAGCCTTCCACCTGCCTGTCGCAATACCGCATGGAATACTGAGCCACCGTTAGGCTGGACTCTGCAGGGAAACATTTGATTTCTTTGCCAGGGCTAAGAGTTAATAATGTGTCACAACTACTTTAACAATGTATTATTGAGCAGTCCATACAGTATGTAATTAACATTTCTCATTTTCATTTTTCTCAGCACTAACAGTACGGAGTGTGAATAAAATTTTTAGGCATAATAGACCTTATATGAAAACTAATCTTTTTAAAGGAATAGTCTATTCAGAATATTAACATTTTTTTCTTAAAATACTTCTTTTGACTGTAACACCACCACAGCAAGAACATAATCCACGTAGTGAGTTTTGACCTACAGTAAGTGAGGGTGTTGTGTAAAAGAACATTTCTAGGAAGAAGGGGGTGTCCAGTCTGCAGCTCAAACCCTGAAAGAAGAACCGGTATGCAGTGGGCGGGGAAGGACACAGCTCTAAATGCACTAAGGCTGGGTTGACTTCTCTCTGTTCTAGGTTGGTCTTTAAGCCTGGCCTGTTTACTTCCAGAGTGGCACAGTGCAAGGATCAGATACAGACTGGCTGAGGAGGCACAGAGAGCCATACTTTCCTCCACTTACAGGATTTCAATCACTTGTGTACAAGTGGGGCTGGACTTGGGGGTAAGAACTGAAGCACATACGAATAGGTCTATTTGTGTGTTTGGTCCTACAGAGCCCCAAGTGCCAAGCACCCAGCTCTCCGCACTGCGCTGAAAGACTTTGATGCCGGCTTTCAGGGGAGGAGCAGTAGGGTGAGTCCAGGAGGGTATAAGGGAAACCAAAGGCCTGTGCTATAGCGCCACCTTATGGAGAACAAGGGAATGACTCTAATAGTTCAGTAAGTTAACTGTGCATGAACTAAGTGTAGATTTTTTTTGGATACAGTAAAATACTGCAAATTAACATTTTATCTTCTCTAGCTTACTGTAAGGCATATAACAACATATAAAATGAATTCATTGTCTAAGTTGTTGGTAATGCTTTCCCTGACAAAAAGTAGTGTATTAGGCAAGTTTTAAGCAGGTTCTAATGTTGTACATAAATTTTGATGCTGTAGCTCAGCATGCTACCCCCTGCAGAATTCCTGGCCTCAGGGGGAAGACAGCCACGTTTGCTACTCCAAACGTAGCATCAGTGGTCTATGTCCCCAAGCACTGTGACAGCTCCTGTCATGGTGGCATCACAAAGAGAAAATGAATTCTCCCACAGCCAAACTCAGAAGCATGGAATATTGTGATATAACTTGTAAAGAATTCAAAACAGATATTATGAAGACATTTCAGAAAGTCAATTCAATGAACTCATGAATAAAATTAAATCCTGGAGATGACTTAGCACTGAAAAAAAAGATTACATTGAAGAGAGAATCCATAATCTGGAAGACAGGAATATGGACATTGTTTTTGCCTCCTCTACCACCTTAACCAAGACTTTTTAAGAAACCCTACAGCATTTATCAAACTGACTTAAGAATAACAAGTACACCGTCAGGAGAAGAGAGGGAGAAAGGAACAGAGTTTTGTTCAGTTCCTTCCCCAAGGTCTGAACTAAAGTTCCCAAAGCCCAGAGAATATTGCATGATTTCAGTGCGTGCACACACACAAAAGGTATAATGAAACTGGCAAAGGTCAATGGCGAAGAACGAATTTTAAAGGCAACTAGGCAGCAAGATAGGTGGGGGGAAGTGACCTGTGGCTTCTCAGGGACTAGATCTGATGGAAAAGCACTCTATTTCTTCACGTCCTTCAGCCCATCTGACCGATGTTTAGGGGAGCCATGCTTCACCCACCCCAGCCTGTGCCTCTCACCCCACCACACACAGTGGGTGGCCTCAGTTGGGCTCAGTGGCCCTAGAAAGTGACCCCATGCTCAGCAGCACTGGCACCACAGGCAGTCTTGAACCCAGGGGACAGGGCCACCAGCTCATACGGGGGTGACTCCGGAGCAGGGGCCCCGCCGCACCCCTTGGGCAGACTGAGAGACAGAGCTGACCTCCCTAATACAGGGAAGCAAACACATGCAGAAAGACAGAGTGATGAGTCAGAGGAATGTGCTCCAAGCAAAAGACCAGGGCAAAACTTCAGAATCAGAGCTAAATGGAAACAGTCTACCTGATGCAGACTTCAAGGTAATCGTCACTCTTAAGGAAGGAATGGACTGTAGGAAAATGTCAACAAGCAGATAGGAAATATGTAAATAAAGAACCACTCGGAGTACAAGATACAGTAACTGAAATGAAAACTACACTCGAACTACTTAAGAGAAGGTTAGTAGATACAGAAGAATGGACCAAAATCTGGAAGACAAGGTCGTAGAACTTTATCCAGGCTGAACTGCATAAAAAAGTAGAATAATGGACCTTTAAGACCAACATCCAGCATGGTAACACCCACATTACAGGGGTCCCTGGAGGAGGAGCGAGGAAGGGTCAGACCCCTTCCTAACAGAGGGTCTGGGAAGAACACAGGGCCCCGAAAAGGATGAAGCCAAGATGCATAAAATTTCAAAAATTAAAAATTGAGAGTCTTCAGAAAAACAACTAGTTATATACGAAAGAAACCCCATAAGGCTGCCAATGTTTTAGCATAAACTTTCAGCAAATGTTATACCACGACTTCTTGGCTGCAAAGATGTGATCTATTTATACAATGGAATATTAGCCACAAAAAAAAGACTGAACTCTTGCTGTTTGCAACCACATGGATGGAGCTAGAGACCATCACATTGTGTTTTTATACAGGAAGAACAAATCAGAAAGGGAAATGAAGAAAATCTGATTTACAATTGCACCAAAAAGAGTAACACACCTAGGAATAAATATAACCAAGGAAGTAAAAACCTACACTCTGAACTGCAATTTATTGGTGAAAAACTGAAGATAACACAGAGCAGTGGAAACATAGTCCACGCTCACGATTTGGGAGAAAATGTCCATACTCCCCAGAAGAATCTACAGATTCATCGCGGTCTCTGTCAACATACCGATAGCACTTCTCATAGAAGAACAAATAATTGTAATATTTGTACGGAACTAAAGGCTCACAATAGAACAAAGCTGCAGTAACCAAAACAGTGTGGTCTTGGCACAAAAATACACATAGATCAACAGAACAGAATAGAGAGCCCAGAAGTATACCCACGCTTATATGGTCAAATAACCTCAGACAAGGGAGGCAAGAATATACATTGGGGAAAATGCTGTTTCTTCAAGAAATAGTGCTGGGAAAAGCAGATCACTTTCTCATACCACACAAACTCTAAAAACCTAAATGTGAGAGCCAGAACCATAAAAGCCTTAAAACAAAGCAAAAAGCATAGGCAGTGAACTTTTGGACTTCACCTTAGCGATATTTCTCCAGATCAGTCACCGTGAGGAAAGGGCAGCAAGCCAAAATAAACTATTTGGACTATATCAAAGTCCTTAAACATGCAAAATAAACAAAATGACAAAGCAGCCTATTAATTGGAAGGAGATATTTGCAATTGAATCCCATGTGTGCGTGCATGCACAAAGTATCAGCAGAGGACCTTAATAAAGTTCTTTTCCTCAGAAGATACACAGATGGACAACACATGAAAAGATGCTCAACATCACTCATTATCATCATGGGAATGAGACCCAAGCCACAGTGAGATGCCCATAGAAACAGGGAAGGTATCGTCCAGGATGCAGAGAAAAGAGAACTCTCACGCTCTGTGAGTGGGGATGTGGATTGGTAAGCCACTGTAGGAAACAGTATGGAGATTCCTCAAATAATTAAAGTTAGAAACCCCACGTGACCCAGTAATTCCAAGCCATAAGAAAGAGAAAACAAATGAATAGATCTGTGCACCCCTATGTTTGTGGCAGCACTATTCACAACGGCCAAGAACTGGAATCAACCTAAGTGTCCAGTGACAGGTGAACGGATGAAGAAAATGTGGTATTTTTTTAACCATAAAAGAGAATGAACTCTTGCTATTTGTTACAGCATGGATGGGTAGAGAGGGCATAATGCCAAGTGAAATAAGTCAGAGAAAAAGAACATGTGGACTTAGATATATGTGGAACCTAAAACAAAAAACAAAAAAGGAAGAAACCAAACAAACAGACTCCTAGACAGAGAACAAATTGGTGGTTGCGGAAGCTGATGGGGAGGGGGTACAAACGTTCACTTATAAAATAAGTCAGGGCTTACAAGTACAGCATAGAGAATACAGTAAGAACCTGTTAGGGTGAGCATTTTGTAACACATGCAATTGTGAAATTGTTGTTATGTACCTGAAACTAATATAGTATTTCACCTATATGTCAAGTAATGTATACACAAAAAGATTAAGCCACAAAGGAAGCCCTACTGGGTTCTGAGTGGAAACATCTAAAGGTCAGGAGAGAGTGAAATGATGTATTTATTCAAGGTACTGTAAGATAAAATGTGCCAGCCGAGATTATTCTATCCAACAGTTATATTTCAGACACAAAGGAGAAATAAAGCCTTCCCCAGACGAAGAGAAGAATCTGAGGGAGTTCAGCACCACTGGACTTGCCTTCCAAGAAATGTTGAAAGAGAAGCACGTTAAGCTGAAATCAAAAGTCCACATTACACAAAATTCGCAGAAGGTGACAAATAGAATTAGAAAACGATAACTGCCTTAGTGTAGTGGGTTAAACAATCAGACTGTGGAGGTTAAAAGGGCATTAAAACTATAGTCACTGAAGTTTGGTAACAAGTTCAGAGCATAGAGAGGGAAGAGGAAACACATGAAATCCTTCTAAGCAAATGAAGAGAAGTTGCCATGAGCACAAACAGGACCATTTTCTCCATGAGATAGTTGATGTAAACCTGGTGCCCTCCTGCCAACACAGTGGGAAAATCTATAACAGACGTCTGAAACATAGAGGAGCTTAAGTATATCACTATAGAAAACCTTCAATTTACAAAGGTATATAAAATAACCAGACCTCAAAAGATCATCACCTTAAATGTAAATGGACTGAACTCAGCAATCAAAGGACAAAAAATGACTAGAAGAGTAAAAGAAAAAAAAAAAAAAGATTACCATACTGCCTACAGGTGACTGATTTCTGTTGTACAGACACACACAGGCTCACAGGAAAGGGTAAAAGATGATATTCCAAGCAAATGTGATAAAAAAAAAAGTGTGCATATTCATTTTTATATCAGACAAAATAGACTTCAATCCAAAAATAGTACTAAAGATATCAATAGTGAGTCTGTATGTTCCTAACAGCCAGCACCAAAATATATTAAGCAAATACTCACAGGCTTTAAGGAGAGGGACAATACCCCACTATCAGCAAAGGATAGATCATCCAGATTCAAAAAATCAAAAGAAAATATTGGGCTTAAGTCTATTTGCTATAAATGACTGTTTGACAGATACAGAACATTCCATCCAGCAGGGGCAGAATCCACATTCTTCTCAAGTGAACATGCAACTTTCTCCTTGACACACAAAACACAGATCTTAGCGTATTTAAGACTGAAATTATATCAACTACGTTTTAACCAAAATGGCATGACCCTGGAAATTAGTAAGAGGAAAGTGAAACTCTACAAATATACAGAAGCTGAATAACACACTTCTAAGCAAAGGGGAATCAAAATCGTTCTCAGAACAAACGACAATGGAAATACAACCCATCCAATACTGTGGCATGCAGCGCACGCAGTGCTCGGAGGAACGTTTATAGCATTATGGTTATATTAAGAACTAAAGATCTCAAGGAACTAGAAGAAGATGAAATTGAGCTTAAAGTTCGCAAAACTAAAGAATAAAAAAGGTCAGAGCAGAAATAAGAGACCAGAAAACAATAAAATGGATCAACAAAACTAAAAGCCAGTTCTTTGAAAATATCAATAAAATTGACATATCTTCAGCGCATCAAGAAAGGCTCCACAGGGGCGCCTGGGTGGCTCAGTCAGTTCAGCCTCCGACTTCCGCTCAGGTCAGATCTCATGTTCGTGGGTTTGAGCCCCGCGTCAGGCTCTGTGCTGACAGTTAGCTCAGAGCCTGGAGTCTGCTTCCAGTTCTGTGTCTCCTTCTCTCTCTGCCCCTCCCCCCTCATGCTCTGTCTCTCTCTGCATCAAAAATAAATAAAACATTAAAAAAAAAGAAAAAAGAAAAAAAAAGAAAGGCTCCACAAAATTAGGATTGATAGAGAAGACATTATATAACTGATACTATAAAAATTCATAGGGATTGTGGGAGACTCCTATGAAAAAATATACCAACCTTTAAGAAACAGACAATCTGAACAGATTAATAAGTTATAAGTCCTAAATTGGTAATATAAAACTTCCCTCCACAGAAAATCCCAGGACCAGAGTAGAGTTCCACTGGTGAATTCTACCAAAGAGTCAAACATAAATTAACACAAGTGCTTCTCAGACTCAATTTAATAGGTCAGTATTCTTGCCTTGATATCAAAACCAGAAAGGATACCACATTAAAGCAAAAACCAGACAAATATCCTTGATGAATATAGATGTAACATTTGTCAAAATATCATCAAGCCAGAGTCAAGAACACGTCAAAAGGATTAGACTCCATGATCGAGTGTTCCGCCCCACTGCCCTGGAATGCATGGCTGTTTCTACATGCACAAATCAATAAATGGAATCTATCACAAACGTGATACTTATTAAAAGATTAAACAAATCACATAATCAATAGATGCAGGAAAATAATTTGACTAAATGCTACATCCTTTCCTGATAAAAATCCTTAACAGAGTGAGTGTAGAGGAGTCATCCCTCAGTACAATAAAGGCTGCATGCGACAAGGCCATGGTGGACATGATATTCCACGGAGATAAACTGAAAGTGTTTTCCCTGAGGTCAGGAAGAAGGCAAGAATGCCCATTCTCACTATTTGTATTCAAGAAGTAAGCGAGACAGAAGGCGTCCAACTCGAAGAAATGAAATAAAATTGTGGCCATTTTCTGTTGACTATATAGATACACTGAACATATGTAGTGTGTATATGTATACACATATATGTATATGAATCAAAAAAGTTTGAAATAACAAATTTAGAAAAGTGGTAGAATGCAAAATCAACATAAACAGTTGCATCACTTTACACTAATGATGAAGTATCTAAAAAAGAGAGAACCATCCCATTCCCAATAGCTTCAAAAAATAAAATTCTCAAGAATTTAGCCAAAGAAGTAAAAGATCTGTACAATTAAAGACTTTGCTGAAAAAAAATAGAAAATTACATACTCAAAAAATAGACATTTGTGTTCATGGACTCAAAATATTGATATTGTTAAAACATCCCTACTGCCCAAAGCCATCTACTCTACAATTTAATCCCTATAAAAATACCAAAGTTACAGAACATTCCCAAAATTTGTGTGGAACCATGAAAGCTTCCAAATAGCCAAGGAAATCCTGAGAAAGAGAGAACAAAGATGGAGGTACTGTATTTTCTGATTCAAATTATAGTAAAAAGCTGTGGTTATAAAAAACAGTGTGGTTCTGAACACACACACACACACAAATAGAACAGAGAGGTCAGAGTAAAATTCTGGCATATCCAGTGACCTAATATTCAACAAAGAAGCCAAGTCTATCCTCTGGGGAAAGTATAGTTACTTCAACAAATTGTGCCAGAAAACTGGAGAAACATAAGCTAAATAATGAAATTGTACCCCTATCTCATACGATTCACAAAGGTCAAATTGAAATAGATGAAACATAAGGAGCTGATTCCATATAACTTCTAAAAGCAAATGCAAGGAAGAAGCTCCTTGATACTGGCCTTAGCCAGGAATTTTGGACATGAGACAAAAAGCACTAACACACACACACACACACAATGAGACTAAATAAAACTGAAGATCTTGTGCAGCAAAAGAAACCACGAACTGAAAAGGGAGCATACAGAAGGAAAGAAAACTTTTCAAGCCCTAAATTGTAAATCCCCCAAATATGTGGTAAATATTCAAAATATATAAAGAACTACCATCTAATTGCAGATAGTACAATCTGATTTACTGATTTAAAAATTAGAAGCACTAAATAGACTTTTTCCCCCCCATTGAGCACATCAAAATGGCCAAGAGGCACATGAGAAGATGCTTGGCATCATTAATCGTCTGGAAATGCAAATCGAAATCTCAAGGAGATGACATCTCCCACGTTAGAGTTGCTATTCCCAAGAAGACAAGAGCTAACAGGTGCTGGGGAGAACTCTTACACACTGTTGCTGGGAATATAAATTGGCCCAAGCCAAAGGGAGATTCCTCAAAAAATTACAAATAGTTGCAGCATATGATCCAGAAAATCTACTGAATATTTACCTATAGGAAATAAAAACAGGATTGTGAAAAAATATATGCACCCCCAAGTCTATGGCATATTATTCACAATAGCACGATACGGGAACAAGCTAGCCGTGTATCAGCAGATAAATGGGTAAAAATGTGGGATGTATACGTATTAAATATTGCTCACCGTTAGAAAGAGTATCTGGCTGTTTGCCGACATCAGCGGACATTGAACACCGTATCCCAAGTGAGAGAAGTCAGAGAAAGACAACTACTACATGATCTCACATATATTTGGAATCCAAAAAAATGTCAATATTGTTAAAAATAAAAACAACTGGCGGTCACCAGGAGACTCGGGGGCGGGGAGGGGAACAAGACTGATGTCCTTTAAAGGCACAAACTTAGGCAGCAAATAAGCCATAAAGGTCTAATATACAGTAAAATGAATTCGCACAATATTGTACTATAATTATGCAATGTGATAAATAGTACTACAATGGCAATATCACAACATATAAATACATTGAATACATACACATTAAATTTACTCCATGTTATAGGTCAAATGAAGTCAATAAAGAAAATGTAAAAAGAAAGGCAATTCAAAGAGTGATGCCTACACAATTAGGAAATTATCAATAAAGAGAGGGAGACACCTAAAAGAACCAAATAGAAATTGTGGCTCTGAAAATCTCATTAGCTGTTATGACAAACACACTACAGGCGCTAACAGGTTTGAGCAGGCAGTGGAAAAAAATAGTTTCAATTACCCTGTATTTACATTTCTATGAAGTCTCAGCAGAAAGAAGTAAGGCACAAAGGAAAACCTAGTAGGGGATGGATGGGTGGCCATCCAGAATGCCCATTATGGAAGTCACAGAATGCGCAGGGAGAGAGGGGCAGAAAAACTCCCCACATGTGATGAAAAGCATGAACCTTTACATCCAAGAAACTTTTAATGAACTCCAAGGAAGCTGCATTTAAAGAGATCTTCACCAAGACCCCATTGTACCCACTCTAAAAACAGACACCCTGAGAAAGTCTGAAGAGAAAAAAGAGAATCACACACACGGGGGCCTCAGTAACATTAACAAAAAACCAAGGAATCTGGAAAGCAGTGGAATGATAGGGTTCAAAGCACAGAAAGAAACACAAAGTGCCTGCCAAACAGGAATCCTCGACCTGGGAAAATTAATCTTCCAAAATGAAAGAGAAATTAAGACGTTACCAGATAAAAGAAAGCTGAAAGATTTCATTACTCCTAGACCTTTCCTAAAATTGAATGCTAAAAAAATCCCTGCAAGTTGCAAAAAGAAGACACTTGACTTTAATGCAAAGTCACAGGGATAAACAGAGTCTCTGGTAAAGCTAACTGCATGAGTGAATTAAAAAATATCGTCATTTTATTTTGTAACTTTTTTCTTTTACATTTTTTTGCTCACTGTATAATTTTAAAAAGATAATGGATAAAACTAATTATAAACCAATGTTTATGGGCACGTAACATGTTAAGATGCAGCTCATAACAATAGCAAACATGAAGGAAGGGAACAAAGCTGTAAAACTTAATGAGACTAAATTGATATAAATTAAAATTGATAGAACGTCAGATGTTAATTGTGATTCCTATAGTAACCACTAAGAAAATAACTAAAACATATACAGGAGAAGACATTGAGAAGGAAATCAAAATGAGGCACTAGAAAATTCTGTCAAAGCAAAAGAAGGCAGTAGCAAGGGAATCAAGGGACATAAAGAGAGAAGATGAATAGAAAACAAAGAGCAAAATGGCAGAAGTCAGTCCTGCATTATCGGTGATACTTTATATATAAAAAGATTTAATTCACCAAGTAAAAGAAAATGGTAAAATGGGGAAAAAATGTAATGATGTACTATTTACAAGACTCACTTTAGACCAAAAGACATAAGTAGGAGGAAAGTATAGAAAACTAGGCCACACAAATATTAAAACAGAGTTGGCATGATGTTGATATCAAACAAAAGAGATTGTAACTCAAAATTGTTACAAGAAGTGCCTTATTGGGGCACCTGAGTAGCTCAGTCGGTTAAACATCTGACTCTCGATTTTGACTCATGTCATGATCTCAAGGTTTCTGAGACTGAGCCCCACTGGGCTCTGCATTGACAGCATGGTCTGCTTCGGGTTCTCTCTCTCTCTCTGCCCCTCCCCAACTCACTCTCTTGCTGACAAGATAAATAAACATTAAAAAAAACAACAGTAAGTGCTTTGTTTATTGATGAAAGGGTCAATCCATCACAGAACAATTTTAAGCCTCTTCACACCAAGAAATAGAGCCCCACATGTGTGCAGCACACCCTGACAGCATGGAAGTGAGGAATAGTTCCACAATAGTCGGAGAGTTCCGTGTTGTCCCTTCCATCCCCGATGGAAGGTCAGCCGGGGAGAGGCCACCCGTGTGAACAACACGGGAATCTGAGGACCCTGAAAGGACACTGTCCCATCAGCAGCCCAGTCCCATGAACACTGGACACTTCCATGCGCTACACCGTAAAGCAACGATCAATACATTTATCAGCAATGAAATATGAAGTGTCTCTTACAGCCACAATGTAATGAAGCTAACAATTAACCAAAACGAAACTGGAGAATGAACACATATGTGGAAATTAAACCACTTACTCTCTAAGTTTTAATTTATATAAGTAATCTCTATGCCCAGTGTGGAGCTCAGACACAGGACCCCAAGAGTCAAGAGTCTAATGCTTTTCTGACTGAGCCAGCCAGGTACCCCTAAATCACCTATTCTTAAATGACCAATGGGACAAATCACTAGTTACAATAGGGAATACTTTGGGACAAATAAAAAATACAAACCAATAAGGCTTGTGCAGTGCAGCAAATGCAGTGATCAGAAGGAAATTTATAGCTATAAATGAATCTATTAAAAGGCAGGATCTAAAATTAAAAATTAAACACCTAATGGAACTAGACACAGAAGAACAAATGAGACCCAGATTCAGTAGAAAGAAATAATGATTAGATAAGAGATGGATATAATTGATAACAGAAAAAATATATACAGAAACAATAAAACCAGTTCTTTGAAAAGATCAACAAAAATAAGAAGTCTTCACTAGCCTAAGAAAAAGAGACAATAAAGATCAGGAAAGAAGTTTATTTTTAACAGTTATTCTTTTTTTTTTTTTTTTTTTTTTTTTTTTTAGAATGACAGGGAGAGACAGAGCATGAGTGAGGGGGAGAGAAAGAGGGAGACAAAATCTGAAGCAGGCTCCAGGTTCTGAGCTGTCCACCCAGAGTCAAGGGCAGGGATTGAACCCACAAGCCATGAGATCATGACCTGACCAGAAGTCAGACACCTAGCCCACTGAGCCACGCAGGCACCCCCCAGGAAAGACGTTTAAATATTACTATCCATTTCACAGAAATGGAAAGGTTTATGAGAATTTACTATGAAGAGTTGTATGTGAGCATATTAAATAATCTGAATAGACAAATTCCTAGAAGTATACAAGAAATTACCAAAATTGACTCCAGAAGAAATAGACATATGTCCTATAAAAGAGACTGAATCAGTAATTTTAAAAAACTCAACAAAGAAAAGTCCAGGACCAGATGAAATCACTGGTAAAATCTACCAAATATTTTAAGGACAGTTAACACTGATTCAGCTCAAAATCTTCCAAAAATCTAAGAGGAAGGAATATTTCCTAACAGATTCTATGAGGCCAGAATTTCCCTAAGATAGGACTAAAGCACATGAAAACTCCAGATAATCTCTCTAGTGTAAATAAATGCTCAATTCCTCAACAAAAAACAAACTGAATTCAGTAGCACATTGAAGGGATTCTACACCAGGCCCAAGTGAAGTTTCTTCCAGGAATGCAGGAGTCATTCAAGATAAGAAAATAAATGAATGTAATATACCGTTAATAAAGGGAAGGGAAAATGCAGACTGGCTCAACTGAGAAAAAGCTTTGACAGAATTCAACACCCTTTCATTATAAAAAGACTCAGAAAACTAGAATTTAAAGAGAATTTACACCACATGATACAAAGCTTTTATGTAAAATCCCACAGCTAATGTAACAGTAAAAAATTGAAAACTTTTCCTCTAAAATCAGGAACAAGACAACGATGCTTACTTCTACCCCTACTATTTAACTTTGTATAGGGAGTCCAAGCCAGAGTAAGTGAGTAGGAAAGAAGTAAAAAACAACTAAGTTAGAAAAGAAGAAGTAAATTATTTTCAGATGAAATGATTCTACCTAAAGTCCCAAAGAATCTGCACACACACATGCGCACACACACACACACACACAACTGCTAGATCTAGTAAATGACTTCAGCAGAGATGAAGGACACAAGATCAAAATCCTCTGGTTTCCATATGTCAGCAATGAGCGACTACACTGACGCTAGCGTCCAAAAGAATAGAGATCTACAAACAAATTTAAACAGAGGGATGCCTTGGGCACTGAAATCAAGGAAACATTGCTGAAAAAAATAAAGACTTAGCTAAATAGATATCCGATCTTTATGGATTGGAATATTTAATACCATTAAGCAGGTAATACATTGTAATGCAGTTAGTTCTTCAGTAGCTCCCCAAATTTTCAACATAGAACTACCATATGGCCCAGAAATTCTACTGCAGGTAAAAAGCTAAGTGAAAATGAGACCTATGTCCCTGCAGAAACGTGTCTACAAATGTTCTTGGCTGTGTGATTCATAACAAGCCAAAAGGTAGAAACAACCCAAATGTTTATCAGTTATGAATGGATAATTTGGGGCATATGTGCATTGGAATGTACAAAATGTCATTGAACTGCACAATTTAAAATGTTTAATTATGTGGTGACTGGATTTTACCTTAATAAAAACAACTACTTAATAACCCATACTCTAATCAAAATGGAAAATTTTGAATACAGTAAAAAGAAAAGGAAAACAAAGCTCCTACCTCACACAGTGTGACCCAAGGAAAGCTGTATTCAGAGGGCAATTTATAGCCTTAAATGACGTAAGCAATAAGAAAAATAGGAAAACCTACAAAATATCAGGTGAAAATAACAAGAAAAGTTTAAAAATTAGGTAAAAAGAATTACTGAAGGCACAACCATGATTATAGGAGAGAACATGAAATAAAAGATGCTAGGAAAAAGGAATAAACTCCAAATATGTTTCTTTTTGAAAAGATCAGTACAAAAGAGAATAATCCTAGAACTCGACCAAACACCATTTATAAAAATTCCAAATGGATTCAAGATTTTATGTGAAAGCTAACAATATTTTAAAATAAAAATTAGGATTATATATGACTTTTGTAGGGATTAAAATAGTCTATGTAGAGGCACCTGCGTGGCTCAGTCGGTTAAGCAGCCGACTCCAGCTCAGGTCATGATCTCACAGTTCATGGGTTTGAGCCCCATGTCAGGCTCTGTGCTGACCATTTGCTCAGAGCCTGGAGCCTGCTTCTCATTCTGTATCTCCATCTCTCTCTCTGACCATCCCCTGTTCATACTCTGTCTCTCTCTCTCTCAAAAATAAATAAAGGTTAAAAAAATTAAAATGTCCATGTAGATGAAAAAAGCATCATATGCTATGGAAAACCCATATATATGTATCAATATCCATCATATACAGCTCTGTACAAGTGTTTGTATGTAGTTAGATATTCACATGTTATGCTACATATCTTATATAACACACACGCGCACACACACACAACATACAAATGCAGGTATACATAAACGCATGGGGAGAAAGGCATTTTAGCAATTTCAGGGATTCACTTGATCCTCAGTGACCCTTTTGGACCTTTCCTAAATAAACAGTTGGAGTCTAAGTCCCAAGGCTCCAGCATACGAAGGTTTGGCTTTGAGCTCTCTGTCACGGCCAGGCAGGTGCCTCATCTGAAGTCCTGGCACCTGTGAGATACTGGAGACCTGACTAACCCTGCAGAGAGAGGCACAAACAGAGGCGGGACACCAGACCCTGACGTGAGCCCCCCACATCCGAGCTGCCCCAGAGACTGAGCTATCAGGCCGGGGCCATGTGATGGCTGAGGTTTTTCGAGAAGCCTGCTGGACCTTCCAAAATGAACATCCATGACATGTGCGCTGTTCCCAGTTCCAGGAACTGAGTGAATCGACTTGGTGAATGATTCCCAGAACGAGGCACTGTTTGAGCCCCACGCCTTTGCCTCTTGGCCACCACTGAGGGAAACAGCCACCGAGGCAAGCTGGCACAGGTTGGGTCTGGCCTTAAGGAAGGCGGGGCAGGGGCACCTGTTGCTTCCCTGCCCAGAATCCGTACAAGTCTCAGAGGCACCTGCTCTAAGAGGCCCCCCGGTGAGTGGGGACCGATCCCAGCCAGTGTGCCTGATGCTCTTCCCCAGGAAGTTCTGTGGCTCCTGGGAAGAGGGAAGACCTGCCCGTGTTCCCTTGACCTGTGACCACTTCATGGCAGCACCTTGGGCGGGCCTCCATCTGCCCCGAGAGGCCCCCTAAAGTACCACGGACAAGGTCAGCTAGGACGTGGTAGATGTGAGCGATGCTAATGCAGAGCGCAGTTATTGCATTCACAGTGAACCAAAATCACATCCATTTCCATAATCTATATTAAAACACAACCAGGAAGCAGAAACGCATCCTACTAGGAAAATGAGCCAAACTTAGATATAAATATTTAATGGTGGAGGACATTCAAACCTGAAACAATGAAGAAGTGCAAAGTCAATAACGTTCTCTCCACATACAAAGTAAATAAAAGTCTCTCTCTCCAAACAGAAACACACACGTATAAGTGCAGCAGATTGGCAAAAACATCTGGCACTAACTATTAAAACTGAAAAACAACCCATTTGCTGTGGTTAGGCAGTCCTAATGGTGGGGTTCTCTCTCTCATGGAGAATGCGGAAATATACGTTTGTTACTATATTAGCTAAAATGATAAAACAATAGAATGGCCATATACGGAGTGGTTGAAAATAGTGTTTATCTGACAGGAAGCTAAGCTAATGAGTTAGAACTGCACGTTTTACCTGTGTGCTGAGAACACAACAGGAGATCTGTCCCTTCAGCAAATTTTTGCACGTACAATACACAGTTCTTAACCACAGGTACAATGGGGCATGGCAGATCTCTGGAGCTTTTCCAGCGTGCATAACTATGACTTGATGCCGACTCAGAGCCACACATTTCTGGAGGAGACACACATGTGCCTACTCAAAGACAGTGATGGAGAACTCTAGACTATACCCTGGATTCATACCCTGTGAGTGTGGCTGTTTCTCAACATCTCCATTTCTTGTGCCTTATTTTGTAAAATGGATAGTAGGTTTCCCAAGTCTCAGAGAATTATGGATAAGATTTGATAATACAAGCAAATCACCCCTGAAAGTGTGCTGGCAAGGAGTAAGCCTCTAATACATCCCTGGTATTACTTTTATTTTGAAAAATACAGTTCTGATTCTGAGGCTATTTAGTTTCAGATAAATGTCCCCAAAATGTGTTGAATATATATTCACATGGAATTTTGTTATCGTCTTCAAAAGTCATGAAGACAGAAGCGAGGGGACCATTTCGACTCTACCCATCTCCCTCCCGCCACCTGGGCGATGTGAATGTTAACCGATTCTCCATATTTAAAGATTATATAAAAATATCTAGATAAAGCCTTTCCCAGAATGCGGGCGGGAGCGTCACATTTGGAATTAGTGAGTATCCCACTGAAGGGAACGTTAAGACAAACTTTGTTGAATCGGAGTGATTAGTCTGAATGAAGCTTTCACACTGAAACCCTCAGCTAGCTAAGGCATCTTCCACCTTAATGTGTGGAAATAAAAACAGTACATCTCCCTTCTCACTAGTTCATAGACTTTCTAAAGTCGGTGTTTAAGCTCTCATTGAGACACGCATCAGACAAAACAAAACAAAGCAAAAATGAAGCAGTCCTTAAAGTCGACTCTTGTCCCATTAGGTTCTTTGCTTTACTTATACTGTAAGCCTGTCAGCCAGCACCTGAATCAATAGAGGATCTGGGACTTGAACAGACTATTTCAACATGACACGTGGTAACACGATCCACGGTGCTGCTCCGTTCTGTTCAATACTAAATACGACCAACAAATACTTCACAGCCTCCTTTCCTGATAATACAAAAACAGTGTCCCCAAGGGACACAAGATGGGATGGATGGTAGGGGCACCAAAAGTCTTTAAAAACTGCCAAACACTAAGAAAAAATAGTGTCAACATGTCAGCATGTACGTGTATTGAAATCCACCAAATCATATACAATAAATATGTACAGTTTTTTTATATCAACTACATCTCAATAAAGCTGTTAAAAAGAATTTAAAAGATACAGAGACAGGGGCACGTGGGGGGCTCAGCTGGTTAAATGTCCGGCTCAGGCCATGATCTTATGGTTTGTGGAATCGAGCCCCACGTCTGCCTCCGCACTGATGGTGCCACCCCTGCCGCACCACTACAGGTGACCTCTGCCCTGTGGGCAGAGTGGGAGGTAACCCCACCACAAGTGTGCTCAGAGGGCCTGCAGACCAGTCTCTCAACTAGCTACACATGGAGCAAGCTCTGGCCTGCGTGCACCTGCAGCCACACCCACCGGCAAGCCGATGGCATCCTCAGACCTCTTAGCAGCTTGGGGACCAAGCCTGCTCAGTACACCCACATCAAAGGGTCTGACTGTTGACAGCGGCGCTGGGGGCAGCCATGGCTCAGCCACGACAGTAGGGCACAGGCAGCCCACACAGGGGTACCCTTAGAGCACCTGGTGACCAGGGCGGATTGCCCTCCCGGGCAGCGCAGAACCTCTTCTACACAAGGCCACTGCTTTCAACAGAAGGAGGCATAGCCAACGTTGCTGACACAGAGAAACAGATACAGAGAGTTAGAAAAAATGAGGGGTGAGGTCACAAATGGAAGACTGAGACAAAACTATAGTAAAAGAGCTAAATAAAATGAAACTACGTGATGGGGCGCCTGGGTGGCTCAGTTGGTTAAGCGTCCAACTTCGGCTCAGGTCATGATCTCACGGTTTGTGGGTTCAAGCCCTGCGTCGGGCTCTGTGCTGCTAGCTAGCTTGAAGCCTGGAATCTGCTTCAGATTTGGTGTCTCCCTCTCTCTCTGACCCTCCCCTTCTCATGCTGTCTCTCTTTCTCAAAAATAAATAAAACATTAAAAACATGTTTAAATGAAGCAACGTAATATGCCTAATAGTTCAAAATAATGGTCAAAAAGATACTGGACTTGCGAAAAGAGTGGATGAACTCTTCAAATTTCAAAAATATATATAAAGTACTAAAAAAAGAGAGAGGGAGAAAAAGATGAACACGATAATGGAAATAAAATACCCTAGAGGGAATCAACAGCAGTCTAGTGGATGTAAAACAACAGATTAGAATTCTGGAAGACAGGGTAATAGAAAGCACCCAAGCTGAACAGCAATGAGGTAAGAGAACAGAAAATTAGAGCAGGGTAAGGAAATTCATTGACAGCATCAAGCCAGACAACATTCAGATAATAGGTATTTCAAGAGAAGGAGGAGGAGACAGAAAATTTACTTGAACAAATAATAGCTGAAAACTTTTATAATCTAGCGGAGGACAACGGCATCCATGTCTAGGAAACACAGAATGTCCCCAACAAGATGAATGCTCTGATGGCCACTCCAAGACATAGTAGTTAAAAAGGCAAAAAGTAGTTGATAAAGAGAATTTTTTTAAAAGCAGGGGAAACTAGTTATATACAAAGGAAGCCCCATGAGGCCACTGGCTAATTTTTTAGCAGACATTGCAAGCCAGGAAGTAGTGTGATATATTCAAAGTGCTCAAAGAAAAACATGCAAGCAAGAACACTCTACCAAGGCGATCAGCAGAACAGAAGGAGATGAAGAACTTCCCAAACAAAAGTTAAAGGCATTCCTCACCACTAAACCCACCCTACAAGAAATGTTAAAAGAAATCCTTTACATGGGAAGAAAAGACCATAAAGATGTGTAAAAAGAAATCATGGAAAGAAAAATTTCACAGGTAATAGCAAACATAATTTTCCTTTAGTGGAGTAATCACTTTAAAAGCCAGTATGGAGGTAAAAATACTAAATAGTAAAACCATATCTATAAAAATTAGTCAAGGGATACGCAAAATAAAAATGTGTAAACTATGGCATCATATACATAAAACACAGAGGGTGGATTAAGAATTGAGTGCTTTAGAATATGTTCAAATGTAAGTGATCAGCAACTTAAGATAGAGCTCTATGCATCTAAGATGCTATATGTGAACCTAATGGCAAACACAAAGTAATAACAAATAAAACGTAATAAATACAGGGGAGCTGGTTGGCTCAGTTGGTTAAGCGTCTGACTCTTGATCTCGGCTCAGGTCATGAACTCATGGTTCATGAGATGGAGCCCATGTCGGGCTCTGTGCTGACGGCATGAACCTGTTTGGGGTTCTCTGTCTCCTCTCTCTGCCCCTCCCCTGTTCTCTCTTTCTCTCACTCTCACTCACTCTCTTTCTCTCTCTCTCAATAAATACACAACAAATTAAAAGGAATCCAAGCACAACACTAAAGAAAGCCGTGAAACCACAAGGGAAGAGAACAAGAGAAGGAAAGTTGGTGAACTACAAAAAGAACCAGAAAACAATTAACAACCTGACAGCAAGTACATCCTGTCAACAGTGACCTTACATGAAAATGTTCCAACTAAAAACATAGAGTGACTGCGTAGAAAAACAACAGCAGCAAAAAACAAGACCCATCTTTGTTGTCTACAAAAGACTCACTTCAGACCTAAAGACACATGTAGACTGAAAGTGAAGGAAGAGAAAAACCTATACCATGCAAATGGAAATGGAAAAAAAAAAACCAAAAACTTGGGATAGTAATACTTGTATCAGACAAAACAGAGTTTAAAACAAAGACTGTATGTGGCAAGAGACCGAAAAGGATATAACATAATAATTAAGGGATCAATCCAACAAGAAGATATAATTATTGTGTCTATGCATCCAACATAGGAGGGCAAAAATACATAAAGCTATATTCGCAGACATAAGAAGAGAAATTGATAGTAATAAAATAATAGTGGAGTTTTTAACACCCTACTTATATCAATAGATAGGTCCTCCAGATAGAAAATCAGTAAAAAAAAGAGTATCTTTAACTCCACATTAGATAAGATGGACTTCCCAAACACATACAGAACATTCCATCCCAAAGCAGAATATACATTATTTTTAAGCATATGTGGAACATTTTCCAGAATATACCACTGGCTAAGCCACAAAGAAAGTCTCAGTAAATTTGAGAAGATTGGAAGCATGCATATCAAACATGAGTATGATACAAGAAATCAATTACAAGAAAAAATATCTGGAGCAAACACAAACATGTGGAGGCCAAACAGCATGCTCCTAAACAAACAAAAATGGGTCAAAAAGAAATTAGAGAGGGAATCTAAAAATACATGGATATAAATGAAAATGAAATTACAATGATCCAGGGGCACCTGGGTGGCTCAGTCAGTTAAGCATCTGACTTTGGCTCAGGTTATGATCTCATTGCTCATGGGTTCAAACCCTGCTTTGGCCTCTGTGCTGACAGCTCAGAGCCTGGATCCTGCTTTGGATTCTGCGTCTTCCTGTCTCTCTGTGCCCTTCCCCTTCTCTCAAAAATAAATAAACATATAAAAAATTTTAGAAATGGTTAAAAAAATACAATGGTCCAGAATCTGTGGGATGCAACAAAAGCCATGGTAAGAGGGAATTTTAGACCAACACAGCTGTACCTCTAGAAACAGGAAATATCTCAAGCAATCTAAACCTGTACCTAAAGGAGCTAGAAGATGAAGAACAAAGTCCGAGACTGGTAGAAGGGAGGAAATAATAAAGGTTATAGTAGAAATAAATTAAGTAGAGAAAAAAACAACAACAAAAACAAACCCAGAAAAGATCAATGAAACCAAGAGCTGTTTCTCTGAAAAGATAAACAGAATTAAGAAACCTATAGCTAAAGTCATCCAGATCAATCGTAGTGGCTCAAATAAAATCAGAAATGGAAGAGAAATAACAACTGACACCAGGGAAATACAAAGAACCATTAGAAAATATTATGATCAGTTGAATGCCAACAAATTAGACAACATAGAGGAAATGGGTAAATTCCTAGAAACATAAAACCCTCCAAAATGAATTAGGAATAAATAGAAAATGTGGACACAACTCTTACTAGCAATATATTGAATCCGTAATCCTCAAACTCCCAAACTCCCCTCAAATGAAATTCCAGGCCCAGATGGCTTAACATGTGGATTCTACCCCAAATTTCAGAATAAATTAATATCTTTTCTTTTCCAACGATTCAAAAAAATATAAAGGGAAGAAAACTTCCCAACTTACCACGCAAGACTAGTTTTAGCCTGATAACAAACACAAAGATATTGACAACAAATGTCAAGAGCTCTGATTTCATTGATGCAAAAAATTCTCAACAAAATATTATCAAACTAAATTCAACAATACATTGATAATGTCCTTTACCATGATTGTTTCAGCAATGTAAGGGGAGTTTAGTATTTGTAAATCTATCACTGTGATATTAACATTAACAAGAGGAAGTTAAAAGTTATATGATTGTCTCAATAGATGCAGAAAAGAGCTTTTGAAAAAATAAAACATCCATTCATGATAAAAACTCTCAACGAAATGGGTTTAAAGGGAACATACCTCAACACAATAAAGGCCATGTATGAAAAACCCACAGCAAACATCATACTCAACAGTAAAAACCTGAAGATTTTCCTGTAACACCAAAAATAGGACAAAAATGTCCACTCTGCCCCATTTTATTCAACATAAGAGTACTGGAAATCCTATCCACAACCTTCAGATAAGAATAAGAAAGAAAAGGCATCCAAATTGGTAAGGAAGAAAAAAAATGTCACTATGTGCTGATTGCATGATATGACAGAAAACCCTAAAGACTCCACCAAAAACTGTTAGAATAAAGAAATAAATTCAGTGAAGTTGTAGAATACAAACTTAATATTCAAAACTGTGCTGTATTTCTATACACTAAAAACAAAGTAGCAGAAAGAGAAATGTAAAAACCAATCCCAATTCAAAAAATAAAATAATTGGGAATAAATTTAATCAAGGAAGTGAAAGATGTGTACTCTGAAAGCTATAAGATGAAAGAAACTGAATAAAACACAAATAGACAGTCCAGGCTCATTAATTGAAAGAATTAATATTGTTAAAATGTCCATACCACCCAAGGCGAACTATAGGTTCAATGCAATCCTCTCAAAATAGCAACAGCATTTTTTTTAGAGCACTAGAACAAAAAAATAATATTTTTGTGGAACCACAACAGACCCTAAATAACCAAAGCAATCTTGAGAAAGAACAACAAGGCAGGTATCGTGCTTCCTGATTTGAAACTAGATTGCCAACTACAGTCACCCAAACAGTATGGTATTAGCATGAAAACAGACACATAGATCAGCAGAACAGGAGCCATGAAACAAACCCATGTGTGTATGGTCCATCAGTTTATGACAAGAATATACAGGGGGAAAGACTGCATCTTCAGTTCATGAGCTGGGAAAACTGGACAGATACACGCGGAAGAATGAACTGGACTACTATCTTATATCACACACAAAAGTGAATGCAAAATGGATTTAACAATTGAATGTGAGACCAAAAGCCGTTAAATGCTCTTAAAACATAGGTGGTAAGCTCCTGGACATCAGTCTTGGAGATCATTTGGTGGATTTGACAGCAAAAGCAAAGGCAGCTAAAGCAAAAATAAACAAGTGAGCCTATTTGCAGCTAAAAAATTCTGCACAGCAAAGGAAATAACCAAATAAAAAACCCACTGAATAGGAGAAAATAGTTACAAATTAAATTGCAGAGAAGGGATTAATATCCAAATATATAAATAACTCATATAACTGAATGGCAAAAAAAAAAAAAAACAATTCTGATTTAAAAGGGGGCAGATAATCTGACTAGACAATTTTCTAAAGAAGACCTACAAATGGCCAATAAAATATGAAAAAATTATCAACATGACAGTCATCAGGGAAATACAAATCAAAACTACAATGAGACATCACCTCACACCTATTTTGAATGGCTATTACCAACAGGACAAGAAAGTACAAATACTGGCAAAGACAAGAGAAAAGGAAACCCTGTGCATGCCTAATGGCACTACAAATTGGAGCAGCCGCTATGGAAAACAATATGGAGGGTCCTCAAAAAACTAACAATTGAACCATCACATGATACTGCAACTCCATTTCTGGGTATTAACCACACCCCTAGAAAGCCCCAAACACGAACTCTAACAGATAGATGCGCCACCATGTTTACTGCAGCGTTATTTGCAACAGCCAAGATATGGAAACAACTTAAGTGTCCATGGAAGGATGAATGGATAAAGAAAATGTGGTATGTATACACAGTGAAATATAGTGCAACCTTGGAACTTGTTTCCCAAGTCTTCCACCGGACAAGCAAACATTTCTAATAAACTTTAACTTGATAAACGAGTAATGTCTTCTAATACAACTAGTATGTGATGATGGATGTCACATGATCACAACTAAGCCAATGGTTCTTGAAATTTGCTTTGATATACAAGTGCCTTGGATCACAAATGTGTCTGGAACAAATTATGCTCACAAACCAAGGTTTTATACTGTATTATTCAGACATAAAAACAATGAGATCTTGCCATTTTTGACACCATGGATGGACTTTGAGGGTATTATACTGAGTGAAATAAATCCAAGAAAGACAAATAAAATCTGATTTTACTTATACATGGAATGTAGAAAAAAAGACAAACTCAAAGACACAGAGGAACAGATATATTATTGCTGGAGATGGGGGTGGGTGAAATTGGTGAGTGAAGAGGCTCAAAAGGTACAAATTTCCTATTTTAAAATAAATAATTCCTGGGGTGTGATGGACAGCATCATGACTAAAGTAAAAAAGATGGTATTGTGTATTTGCAAATTGCTGAGAGTACATTTTAAAAGTTCTTACCACACACGTACACACATACACACACACACACACACACAATTACGTAAATGTTCAGTGACACATTAAGTAGACTTATTTTGGTGACCTTTTTGTGACTTACACAAATATTGGGTCATAATACTGTACACCTGAAACTAATATAATGTATGTTAAGTATATCTCAAAAATACATACATGGGCACCTGGGGGGCTCAGTCGGTTAAGTGTCCGACCTCGGCTCAGGTCATGGTCTCACTGTTTGTAGGTTCTAGCCCTTCATCAGGCTCTGTACTGACAGCTCAGCCTGTTTCATATTCTATGTCCTCCTTCTCTCTCTCTCTCTCTCTCTCAGATATAAAAAACATTGCAAAAATTTAAAAAATTAAAAAAATACATACATGGCCACCCAGCTGATCAGTGCCGCTTAGAAAGAACCAGTGTCCCTGGCTGACCGTGGATTTTCCTGCTCTCCCACACCATCGTCTGTGTTTCAGGGCTGCTTCCAGCTGCAACAGGGTCTGAGCGCGCCCGGCACCTGAACACAGCCATCGCTGATGGGACAAGAGACCCAAGCATCCAGGTGGTACGTGTAAGGGACACACAGGGTTCCGGACACCGTTCTGAGCAGTTCACATGCATGAATCCATGCAGCCCTTAAAGAGCAAAACCAGGACATTGAAACTATTACCCCCATTTGAGGAGGAGGCAACTGTCTCAGAGAGTCTGGCACTGGCTCTGCTTTGCAGCTGGAACTCCTGCCGCAGGAGCCTGTCCCCTGAACCTCTGTCCCCTGGACCTCTGCGCTGTCGTGTTCACGTCATCCTTTCCAGGTGCAGTTCCCGCACGGTGACCAATCTGACACCGGTGCTGGTCGAGAGTATACGGAAAATAAAGAGGATCCGTTGGAACGCAGTAAAAACACAGATAGGTTTCACGGAGTGCTTAATACCCATTGAATACTGTGTCATGTGCTTTTCACAAATACTTATTTAATTCTAATCACAAAGGTAGGAGGCTCCTTTGCTTTTGGAGAAGACCATCCTGAATCACAGTACTTGGAATTACTACACAGCGGGGCAGAAACTATATTTGAAATTAGTCCAGGGCAACTCCAAGCCTAAGTTTTTAACCTTTTCAAGTTTTTAAATGTTTATTAGTTTTTGAGAGAGAGAGAGAGAGAGAACATGAGTGGGAGAGGGGCAGAGAGAGAGACACAGAATCTGAAGCAGGCTCCGGGCTGTCAGCACAGAGCCTGACGTGGGGCTTGAAGTCATAAACCATGAGATTGTGACCTGAGTTGACATCAGATGCTTAACCAACTGAGCCACCCAGTTGGTTAAAAACCCAAGTTTTTAACCTTTTCAAAGAACAGGTGCAGAGGCTTAGATATAGATTGCCCCAACCTTGACTGAAGGAAGGGATAATGTCTGTAGTTTCACCAGCACACATGTGCTTTGTAGTAATATGTACACGTTTCCAGCACTAAAAATTCCTTCCACACCCAAGAGCGGTGCCTTTTCTGTATGAAAGAGCAACCAGGAGCCTGTTTCTGTCTCCTGCTGGGCTGGCGCAGGATTGGAAGCCCAGGCTAAAGAAGTTCATGGGAGGAGAGCACAGGAGGGAGCCCACCTCGGATGGGGGATGGACGGAAGAAAATTGCCATGGGGACAGAGACCCCACGGAGGCCTCATAGTCTTCATTCCTAACTTCTCACACTTCCCTCCCCTGTGTCCGTGCCCGTCCCTGTTACAGCCCTGCTCTGTGGACGGGCGAGAAGCTTCCACAGGGAGAAGACAGGAAACGGGGCCAAAAGGAGACTGTGGACGTCTGTCGCACGTGCCCAGTGGGGAATCGCGTGCCTTTCTCCCCTCACAAGCTTGTTTGCAGCATTGCTTTCTCTGGACACATCTTTATGAGTGTCCCCAACCTGCTAGGCACTAAGCTAGGTGACAGACACACACGACGTATCAGTGTTTCAGGGTTGGAGATCTAACTATGCCAGCCCGTCGGGGTTCTTGTGCCAACAAACCTACACCCCACCTTCCCAGAAGCTTGGCAAGCATTTCAGAGAGTCTGATACTTTAAGCATAGTCTACAGGTTTTTTTTTTATTATTATTAAACTCAAATGTTCACGAATCTAAATTGCCTGGGCTATATCTCAGAGCCCCAGTGGAGCAAGTTCTATTATATTTGTAATGTGTACTCTCCACATCACAGAGAGCATCTTTGGGAGGTTTGTTGGGCACACAGAAAACTCAGGGCAGCGCAGGCGCGGAGAGCAGGTGCAGCCGGGCCAGGGCGGCTGCTGGGGCCGGCGTCCTCCATTTGGCCAGGGGGATTTTCTCAAGCGAGCAATCACCCTGTGGGGTATGAAACCAGGAAAGAGTGTCGCTTGTTCTCATTTCTTTTTGATTGCTCAACATTCTCAATGAAAACAGTGGAAGACAACGTCAGTGTTGCAACACTAATGGGGTCGGAAGACGGAGCATGGGTTTTGCCTGTACATTCTTCACATACGAGCTAAATGTCTAGTTATCCTGTATCAGGAAGGAGAAGGGCAATGCTCCCAGGAGGCTGTGAAAGCCTCACGGAACATCTCATCCCTTTGACAGGAAAGTACAACTATGATAGAGGAGAACGCACACGGACTGATGCAGAGAAACACTTCCTAGCCTACGAACTGCATGGTGCGCGCTCTGTCTGCATTCCTGGTGTTGTTAGATATCTTGGTGGCCCTTGAAACCCCTATTGAAGGCATTTGTCTAGTTGTGCAATAAAGTCAACTCTGTGAATGACAGCATGATTTTACAGGTTTAATCCACTGCCAGGAGCCTTCTGGGCACGTCGGTATGTTCCCATGATCACCGCATTAAGCAACTGGGCTGAAGCCAAGCGGGACATACGTGGGTTGCTTGAAGTGCTAATGACAGAAGCACCCTCTTAGGACCTAGAGCTATTTTTCTTACAGTGTGTTTCATCACATGTTGCCTTTCCTTATGAATTTTCATGTCGGTCATGAAGCACAATTACCAAGACAAATCATTTTTCTCTCCTCGGAATCAGGGAAAATCAATACACTGTCATCTCATACGGGATTTAGCAAATGATATTCTTCAAACACTTAAAAGATATTAGAGTTTTAAAAAGCAATGCCCAGTCTCCCTAATCATTCTACATCCTGAAACTATCGTGTGAGTACTTAACACGCGTCAGGCATGATGTTACAGATTCACATATATTAGTGAGGAATTAATTTTCCAAATCTGGGGCAATTTTGAATTGTGCCTTTAGAGACTTCAGTGGGTGAACTACCAGGAAACTGTTCAGAATAACATTAAGCCATGCCATTTAGGGAAGTATTTGTAGATTTGAAGGATGTCATTATCGACAAAACGAAATAAAAAGATTTTACATATTTTACATACATAGTAATTTAGATATTAATACATTAAATTGTGTGATCACCTAAAACCAAAAGATAATGATAAAAGCTGATAGAGGGACCATGAGCAACTGTTAGGTTATCACTTATTATTCGCACAGGATGAGGGTTATCCTGTAATAACATTGTCGTAAAATGAGAAAAATGAAACCCAAATATTAGTGCACAGCACTGATTACGGAATCCTCACATCAGATCCTCACAGGTAATGAAGCAACAGTGACCCTTCAGCGCTGTTCGGATGATGCAAACCCTTCCCCGAAGGTGTTAAATTCTTATGAAGTATTTAAGTTGTATTATAATTCTCACTTGACACGTAAGAGAAGAGAACTCAGAATCCAAGCAAAACCGAACGTCAACCAATCCAAAAGCTACAAGGACTCTGTGAATGTGCAGACTGCACACACACGGCCTCTCACCCACAGGAGAGAATGCTCCGTCTTTGTGAGGACAGCGCGGTGTTCCCTCTGCCTCTCTCCCCTGCACACCGAGTCAAGGCCACTGCACCTCCCCCACGGATCTGCTCACTTCATGTGGGTTGAATGAACAACAGTTCTTACAGCGTAATGACCTTGCACTCCAGACCCGGTCATTGTCAGATCCTTGCGTTGTGAAATCCCCACACGGGTTCATGTGAGGAGAACGGAGTTCTGGGGGTGTGAATGCGAGGGGTGAGGATTCCACCTGCAGCGGGACAGGCTGGTCACGGGGACCGTGCCTGACATGGAGTCAAGCTGTCCCTTCATCACCGGTTCGCTGTGCCACGCGAATATTCAAGCTCCGCACGTCCCTTCCTGTTTGTCTCATGAAGGGCAGCGAGTGCTCCCACATCAACAATTGTAGGCTAACTGCACAGAGAAGTAGAAGGAACAGGATTTCACACCAGAGACTGGGAAGGAAACCCGTGATATGGAGAGACGGCGGAGATGGTGAATTCATGTCCTCATGCGGGTGAGGGGGAATGGACTTTCACCCCACAGTGAAGGGGCTGGCTTGACAGAGGAGCAAGGTCACTGAACTGCAGTTACCGCTGGGGACAGAGGGGTATGCAGGGAGCGGTGTGGGTGCCGTGCTGGGGCCCTGCAAACGCCCTTCTGATGGGAGGAAAGTCGGAGGGCTCTCTAAGTGGCTGGCACCTGGTTTATAACCAGATCTGCAATTATTTAGAGACTGAAGGCAAGGAGTTTCCTTTCGTGGCTTACAGGCGCTGATGAGACAGGAATGATTTCCCTTACTTGGAGTATGTTAGTGTGCTCGGGATTTTAAACACCACGCAGTTTTAATGACCGGTTAATAAATCAGCACATGGATAAGTGAACGGCAAAGGTGCCGTGTCAGTGGCTTTCATCCAGCAAAACCAATTAAATGTGTTGTTACGAGAATGCTCGGTATCCATCCAGTAATGTATTCAGTAATAGCTTGACGGCAAGTGTGCTATGGGTTCTTAATTAGCTTGAAAATATCTCATTCTCGTTGCCAAACATAACATAAATGTCTCTTCAGGTTAAATGGTGCTTTGCAAATATTTGGGGTTTATTTTTTAAAATTAGAAAATTTTCTACTTTAAAATATAAAATAAATTCTATACTATTTTTAACTGAAATGCATTAAGATATACAGAGTAAAGAAAGAATAAGATTTAAATTTAGTGTATAATGAATCGCTTCATTTAAAGGGTGCCTGGGTGGCTCTGTTGGTGAAGCATCTGACTTTGGTTCAGCTCGTGATCTCGTATCTGGAGATTCAAGCCCCGCATCCGGCTCTGGGCTGTCAGCACAGAGTCTGTTTCAGATCCTCTGCCCCCTTCTCTCCTGCCCCTCCCCTACTCCTTCTCTCTCTAAACATTAAAATAAAATAAATAAATATATTAAAATATTAAAGCTAGAGGCACGTAAAATATATTTTTTGTATTTGTGTATATATGTATATTCTTCCTAGACAAAATGCAATTATTTAAAATGGCAAAATAAAAGCTATATGCCTATGACAACAGTTTATTATACACATAGCGACCTCCATCAGACTAAAACACTCTTTTGAAGAACACTCTATATAAAAGTTCTGTTTTTAAACAGAATTAAATAGCATCTTATGGTATTAGCTTAAGGAGTGAAGGTAAAGGTGTCATTTTATTCCTGGAAGAATTTCTAAACTCCCTCCAGCCTTAATTTTCTGCCTCTTAGAAGTTTGTTGAATTTAAAAGGTATTTAGTCAAACAGAATTACTTGAACATTAGCAGACTGTACAAAGAACCTTCATGCTTTGCATAAATTATTTTCATTAATAGCACGGCATGGGGTGCTGGCTTGAATAACTTTTTTGTCAACAGTAAAAAGAACCTGCTTTCAGAAAAGAAGTTGTGCATAAAATGTACAGCAGAGGGTGACAACTAATTTTCATCTTAACAAGTAAACATTAAAGTCATTTTTTAAAAAGACTATATAAATCCGAGTAGTTTACTAAATTATACTTTTTGCTGATATTCCCTCTTTGAAATGCAGAGCTCACATACTAACATTTCTAAGCCCAACGGATGACTTCAGGGAGAGTCCCACAGGCACGAAACAATAAGCCTTACCATGACTTATTTGACGATTTGCACAAGTTAACTTATATGCCTTTACTTTAATTTCAGTATATTATTTAGAGTTGTTTCTCTGCTCTGAGTCGGGCCTTGTGAGTCAGTAGAAAGAGAAGCAAATGCCTGTTGGTTTGATTCACAGTCTTTGCCCCGGGCGCTCCAGCTGCCATGGAAAGAAATGAGCATCCCAAGAAATGAAGTCTTCCATGTTAATTCCTGTATCCCCTCAAATCCCAAATGTAATTTCTGAGTTAGTTGCAAGGAAAACATTATTTAAATGTATCTATAAAAGTGGAGCTTTCACTATATTTTTATTTTACAATGGACTGTAATTATTTTAAGAAGCAGAAGTTTTAGAAATCTGTTTCCATATACTTGAAAATATCCTGGGTCTTTCACAAAAGACTCTCATATTTAACAATTATCCGTTGAGAATCAGTTAAGTTCACAAATGGGTCATAAGTATTTCTTCACTAGTAGCATTTCTAATTTCCAAAAAAATATGATTATATATTATTCATACTTTAATGAGGTCAACAATCAGATACATGTAAACATCATTTCTAATTTCCAAAAAAGTATGATTATTCATACTTTTAGTAAATTCAGCAATCATACACACGCAGAAATATTTTCATGTTTCTTTTTCTGAAGTTTATTTATTTTGAGAGAAAGAGAGAACCCCAAGTAGTCTCCTCACTGTCAGCACAGAGCCCGATGCATGGCTCAAACCCATGAACCGTGAGATTGTGACCTGATCCAAAATCAAAAGTCAGATGCTGAACCGCCTGAGCCACTCAGGCGCCCCTCACTTTGTTTTCAGCATATAATTTGTGCCAAGTTCTTGTGGACCCTCTTGTGGACCCATCATTTTTCTAATTTATTAAATTGAGATTATATAATTTCTACAAAGCAGGGCCATAAAATTAAGTTAAATGAAATACATAAATTTTGTTTTTCAATAAATATTATATTCTTTATTTCATTTAGTTTTATGTTTATGTTGCTTTATTCTATGTGCGCATGTGTATGCACACATTTAAGAGTCCCCAATAAAAGGCCATGAGAAGAGAGAGGCAGGAGGGGAGCCCAGGGCCACTGGACTTGAATATAAAAAGCTTTAGACTGGGCCGTGGGTTTGCTCTCTTAAACTGGTTGCTATGATCTAAGCATCTGTCTCCTTAATGCTAAAATGAAGGTAATGTTCTTTGATAGGAATAATAAGGTTATATTTGTTTATTTATTTATTTACATTTTATTTATTTTTGAGAGACAAAGAGAGACAGAGCGTGAACAGGGGAGGGGCAGAGAGAGAAAGAGACACAGAATCTGAAACAGGCTCCAGGCTCTGAGCTGTCAGCACAGAGCTTGATGTGGGGCTCGAACCCACGAACCGTGAGATCATGACCTGAGCCGAAGGTGGATGTTCAACTGACTGAACCCCCCAGGTGCTCTAATAAGGTATGTTTTTAAAAAGTTTTGTAAACCAGTTTAATATACATATGTTGCCACATCGAAGTGGCTTTTACAATGGTATTAGAAGAATGTAGAATGTTCCCAGTAGAATTCTCTGATTACAGGATGTGACAAGGAAAGACTTCCTGTTGCAGTTGGCCTCACACCTACCAGAATGGCCAAAATCCAGAACAGGGACAATACAACACACTGGTGAGTATACGGAGCAGCAAGTCATTCACTGCTCCCTCTTTGGAAGGCGGTTTGGGGGTCTCGCACAAAATTAATTATGTTCTTCCCACATGATCCAGAAGCTGCGTTCCCTGGTGTTTGCCCAAAGGGCTTGAAAATGTATGTCCACACAAAAATATGCACACAGATGTTTACAGCAGCTTTATCCATAACTGCCAAAACTTGGAAGCAACCAAGAAGCCCTTGAGTAGATGATGAATAAACCAACTGTGGTCCATCCAATGAAATATTATTCAACTCTGAGATGAAATGGACTATCAAGCCCTAAAAAGGCATGGAGGAAAACTTAAATGCATATAACTGTGTGAAAGAAACCAATCTGAAAAGACTGCATATTGTAGGATTCCAACTCCATGACCTGAAAAAGGCTCAACTATGGAGGCAGTGAGATAATGGTTGTCCGGGGTGGGGAAGGGAGGGGTCTGTAGGAAAAGCACAGAGACTTCAAGGGAAGTGAAAATACTCTCTATACTGTGGTGGTTGATACACAGCATACATGTCCAAGCACAGGAACTGCACCATACGAAGAGGGAACTAATGTAAAGAATGGGCTTTAGGTGATACTTGTGTGTTACTGTAGGTTCATCACCTGTAACACGTGAACCACTATAACGACGGATGTTCAATGCTGGGGAGTCCGTGCCTATGTGAAGGCAGGCGTCCCTTCTGTCTTCCTAACAATGTCGATGCGAACCTAAAACTGCTCTAAACTTTTTAAACAAATGTTTGCACTTTGGCTGAATCCTAGTGCCCAGAAGAATAGGTCATGGAATAGAGAGCTTTCAATGCCAGGCCTTAGAGGTCATTGTTATTACTTCTATAGGACTTGAGAAGCGATTAACGTCTTTTAGGAAGGCATCACTTAGGAAAAAATTAAGTTGTAATATGAAGAGTGGAATCAATTTTAGACCAAAGGAAATACTGATTAGAGAATTATTGTAGACTAAAAATAAAGAAGGTCTATGTGTAATGAGAAGGGAAATGCTCCATTTATTGAAGAGTCACAAAGGCACTTTCTCTACATTATCTCAGTTAAAAGGATAGCAAAAGTGGGGCGCCTGGGGGGCTCAGTTGGTTGAGCATCCAACTCTTGATCTCAGCCCAGGTTGTGATCTCCTGGCTTGTAAGATCTAGCCCACTTGGGATTCTCTTTCTTCCCCTCTCTCTGCTCCTCTATTTGACTATTAAGAGCTCTCTCTGTCTCTCTCTCAAAATAAATAAATAAACTTAAAATAAAGGATGGCAAAAGAGAAGAGGTCTAAGACCTGATAGTAAAAACTATGCCAGATTCCCAGCTCACGGGCTACAGTATTTCCATTCCATATTTAATCAATATTATACCAGTAAGCACAGATGCATGCAAGCTGAAATTGTGAGGAACAAAGGGAAAGAAAATCTGTCTTCATCATTCATTTTCTCAAAATTATAACCATCCAAAGTATTGAAACGTTGGGACAATTTTGATTCTTTTTTCCCCCTCATTTATGCTCTTGGTATACTAGAGAAATAGAAAAGCTGGTTCCAGAGGAAAATAATGGCTTTGGTTATTTTCAGGTTTATTTTATTGATTTCTCTCCTGTAAACACTGGCTTGCGGTTTTTGGCATGTACTACTCAAATTCATTATTTTTTCAATTAGCCTACAAGGTCCTTGAGGGCAAAGACCATGTGTTGTGTTTCTTGGTATCTACTCCCAGTTTGTACAGGGCCTGGCACCTGTAAGGCTGCATCCACCTACCCACCCACACACACATACACATACACACCCCATTTGACTTGCAGGTCTAGAAATAAGGCAGCATCTATTTGAATCAAAACGACACACATGCTGGTTTAAGTTCCATCATGTTACATATAACATAGGGGATGTGTCAAGCTTTCAATTTGAATTAAGGGCCGAGGAAGTGAATGAAGAAATTGGTGGTATGATATAAAGTAATCCAGGGATAATTCAAGTCCTTCATTTAATTCCAAAGAGTTGAAGATAAATCTTGCACGACAGAGATGTGAGGTGAACTAAGGACATCTTCTTAAAGGCAGCTTCAGACTGTGTCATCAAAGCATCAAAGTCAGACACCAGTAGGTCATTTTGAAAGGGCAAGAAGGCTGTGATTTTCATGGAGGAATATAAAATAATTTTGTCTATTTGCATTTTCCTATTCTATAAAATTGCACACTCCTCTGGTTCAACTTTGAACAGGAATCTCTGTATTGCTTTGGGCTTTTCTACTTCAGATATTTTCCTATTCTGATGTGAGGCTTTCAGTCGCTGCCTCCCAGCATGCCTCTTGTCTTTGTTCCCTTACTTCTACAGGAGTGGAGACAGCCATGCACCATCTCCATTGAGACCTTGAACCTGGAGAAATGGTGTGATGGCTCCACTGTTCTCAAGGTGGGCTCTTATTCAACCTGCCATTACTTGATGGCGTTGGCTTCCTCAAGCCAGCTCTTTCCCGCCTCCAGGAAGGGACAGGAAGACAGCTGTCAAGACACAAGCGCTGCTGACTTGGGCAGAGAATTAACAAAGGAGACCGGGATAGAGGAAGTGTGTGTGAGCTCAGCAATTGTCAGCGCCATGCTTACAACCCGACAGTTCCACTAACCTGAGTTCCCTCCCCATGTGCCCCTCACCTGTTCTTTCTCTCTGCTTCTAGCCTACTTGCACTATCAAGACATAAAGGGTTAAATTCCACAGGGAGGTGAACATGGGAGGTTAAGTAACAGGTGAACTCACCAAAGACAAGGGAGGGAGACTGGCATTTCGTATTCTATACGAGATATTACTTCTTACGTGCATACTGTCTGCTCACACATCGATCCTGAAAGGGATGGGAAACTATTTCGTATTATGAAGGCATTCCATTTTATTGACTAAGAATTTACCAGAAAAGTCTTTTGTAATTTATTCTATCCCCCAGGTGCAGGAGTATAAGTGTGGCCTGGACAGAGGCTGGATGCTGTTAGAGGCCAATCCCAGCCTCTACTCAGTGGAATCTACCGATGCTCAAAAATCTTTGGTCGCCTGTCAGCATTTGGACACACCCATTAGCCAGCAGAATGCTTTTTCTTTTTTTCTGTAAGAATCTTTCTAGTTAAATGCCCCTTGTGCACACAATATACTTAATTAACGAACATAATGCTAAGGCCGCTTTTCAGATAGTAAGAATATTTTAGCCATTATAGAGGAAATAGGTCAGAACATTTGCTAAGGGAGATGCCTTTCCCTTCATAGAACACAAAATCATGTTTTTACTACCTTAATTGCTACCTTCTGTGTATACAAACTCAAAAAAGTAAGTGCTCAGTTAGTGCTAGCCACTGTGTTTGCTCTAATTAGAAGATCCATGATCTAATGGGTCCACAGCATGTATGCAGCCTCAACACTCAGAATGGGGAGCAGGGAGAAAGGGTTAGAGTTACAGGGAAACAGAGAAAGTATGGGGCCGATCCAATATGCGCCAAATTTGACTATTATACCTCATAACACAAATATAGTTTATTTCAGGTAAGATGTGTATAATTCATATTTAAGCAACTTTCATTATAAAGATACACTGTATAATGTTCTATTTCAAAATTATCAGGGCCTGAAACCCGTCATTCCTCTTTATTCAGAAGCCAATGTAGAAATGCAATATTTAAAAATAATAACTGCACAGTAAAGGAAAGCAAATGAAAAGTCACCTGTGAAATGGGAGGAAATATTTACAAACCGCAGCTGTAACAAAGAGTTCAGAGCCAAAATATACAACGTATACAACTCAACAGAAAAATGAAGAGGTGACCCAATTAAGAAACTGGCAAAGGTCCTGAATTGACATTTTTCCAAAGAAGACATCCAAGTGGCCAACAGGTAAGTGAAAGGTATGCAATATCTCTAATCATCAGGGAAATGCAAGCCTAAATCACCATGATATATGACCTCACACCTGTCAGAAGGTCAGTTATCAGAAAGACAATATGAAGAAAAACAAATGCTGGCAAAGGATGTGGAGAAAAAAGAGCCCTCGTGCCCGGTGGGCGGGGATGGAAACTGATGCAGCCATTCGGGAAATCGGTATGGAGGTTCCTGGAGAAAATAAACATTATAGCTGCCATATGATCCAGCAATTCCATTTCTGAATATTTATTCAAAGGAAACGAGTCATTATCTTGAAGAGCTATCGGCAGTGGGTTGTTCACCGCACCATTATTCCCAACATCCAAGGTCTGGAAACAACCTAAATGTCTGTCAGTGGATGGATGGATAAAGAATACTTGGCAGAGAGAGGTGCCCAGGTGGCTCAGTCAGTTAAGCACTGACTTTTAGTTTGGGCTCAGGTCTCGATCTCATGATTCATGAGTTTGAGCCCCATGTCAGGTTCCTCACTGACACCTTGGAGCCTGTTTGGGACTCATTCTCTCTCTCTCTTTCTGCCCCTCACTCACTCACTCTCTGTCTCTCAAAAATAAATAAAAATTTAAAAAGACTAATAGATTATGTGAAACACACACAATAGAATATTATTCAGTTATGAAGAAGGATATGTGGCCATTTATGACAAAACAGACAAAACACCTGAGTGCATTATATAAGTTGCATAAGCCAGACAAAGATAAATAAAACATTTTAAAAAGTGATACATTTTGTATTTATTTTGAGGAAAGAAAGAGCATGAGCAAGAAAGGGTCAGAGAGAGAGAGAGACACAGAACCTGAAGCAGGCTCTAGGCTCTGAGCTAGCGGTCAGCACAGAGCCCGATGCGGGGCTTGAACCCACAAACCATGAGATCATGACCTGAGCCAAAGGAGGATGCTCAACCAGCTGAGCCCCCCCAGGCTCCCCTAAAATGTATCACTTTTATTTAAAATTTTTAAAAAGTCAAATTCACAGACACAGAATAGTATGGTGGTTGCCAGGGACCTGGGGGCAGGTGAACTAGGGAGAGGTTGGCAAAGGGGTAAAAAGTTTCACTTATAAGATGAATAAGATTTAACAATCTAAATGTATAACTAGTGACTCTAGTTGAGGACAGTGAATCATATAATCGAAATATGCTAGGAGTGTCAGAAATTAGTCATTCTTACCAAAAATAAACAAACAAATAAATACGACGATGAAATGCATTAATGGCGCATACCTTTCCATAGTTTATATTACAATGAGTGTGTGTGTGTGTTTTAAGTAGGTACCATGCTCCATGTAGGGCTTGAACTCACAACCCCGAGATCAAGTGGCGCATGCTCTACCAACTGAGCCAGCCTGGCACGGCCACAGTGTCGATGATTAATTATACATCAACAGGGACGAAAAATAGGCATAAAAATAGGAAGATCTGGGTGAAAACGGTGAAACCGGAAGTGAAGCCAACTTCCCAGGGCCGCGCTTCCTCCCTCGCCTGCTGTTGCACCTGCCCGGAATGCACAGAACTTGAAAATCACTCCTGTCAGCCACAGCTCACACTGTCTTCTTCACGCAGCAGGACTGCTGGTGATGGTAATGAGTAGTGTTGAAGATGCTATCCTGTAAGCTCCTGGGCTTTTTTCTTTTCCTTTTATTTTTATCCTTCTTAAAGTTACTTAATCCGGGGAAATCTCTATAAATTGGGAATGGTAATAGGACTCGTTCCACTGAAGTGTGGTAGAGCAATAAGATGGTGCACTTGAAAGCATGCAGTGCCCAGGGAAGAAAAAGCAAACGCTTACATGACGGATGCAGTAATGACCATGCATGTAGTTAACTGCCCAGTTCATGGGACATGGGAGTACTCAGTGACTGAGCATTGTTTATAATTCCCTACTTAGTGGGTATATATATATATATATATGAACATTTATGTAAAGACATATACAGATATATAATGATGTTTATGTATATAATTTGTTGTCATATACTGACTATATATTTGCAAGTGTGTATGTGTGTATATATGTATGATGGATGTGTATATACATATATACACACGTGTATATATATAAATAAATATATAGGTCTATAGATATAGTCACAAGATAACTACTTTTATTACAGTTAAATGGTAGCATTTCCACAGAAAAAAATCGCAGGGAACTTTAAAAACCTGTATGTTTCTCCATAAAAGCGTTGTCATTATAACTACATACTCTGTTGACAGTACTAACTTGGGAATGACCCCCCAAACACAGAAGGCAAAAATTTGCTTCCAAATATATTTTGCTGCCTTAGTCCACAAATGTTCTGCCCATTCTCCTTTTAGAGGATTTTCTTGGGCTTTGGATCCAATGGCAATGGTGTGGCACATAGGAAACAAAAATAAGCAAAACTTCTTTGATTTGCACAAAGTGGTCATAATAGCAAATATGACAGTGACTGAGGCAATGGGAAATGACATCTTAACTTTCTATGAGTTGGTCCATTCCTATCCAGAAAGAAAAAGGTTACATTTGGCTTCAAAGCTGTCATGGTCATCTTGTATCTCACTTCCAAGTAATGGTGATGGAGAGGAAATGTCTTTTTTTTATTGTGATAAATTTGGAAAATGAGCAGAGAAAAAGACAAATTCCAGAAGGGTGCACAGAAGCCCAGAGTGGGGGCATGCACGTGGGTGGAACACACCCGTGAATCCTGCATGTCACCCGTGGTCAGAAAGACACATGTGAATGAGCTGCCTCGATGGCAAATAGGAAATAAATCTTAACAAACTGGGAAGCGAGGTCAATGCAAGGAAGTCACTGCTGCGAAGAATCATGCAAATCTGTGAAATCCCAGATCAATCCCAAATCCTCACTGCTGCGTGGGGTTAGCTCCAGGAAGAAGCTAATCAGACGCCGTGAGCGAGGTGATGGCAAGAAACTCTGTCCCTGAATGTTTGCCCTAAATGTCTACCTCTCACTGCTGTTGAGCCCCTGTTTTGGTGATTAGGCTGTGGGTGGACCGCCCTCTTCCTTGGGCTCTCTTGCAACGTGTAACCACCACAAGGAAAAGACAGCATGTGCACAGGGAAAGGACTCTCGGAAGCCTTCTCTGTGCTAGAATGGGAGTCTCCCGGAGGCTTGGTGTTACCCCCAGGTGGAAGGAATGAGGGAGAGGCCCAGAAATGGGGGAATACATGTTAGTCATCTGGGGACAATAATGAGGCCAACCAGACACTCAGTTTAAATAGCTGTCAGTAAATGCACCACCTCAAGCCCTTCGTTGGTTCCAAAATTTCATACTCTGTCCATGGACCCGGTGGTTTTGCAGACCTGAGCTAGTCTGAGGGCTTCCCAACACACAAATCAGAGGCTGAGGGTGACGGAGGACTGATACTGCCAATCCTAGGTCATGGGACAAAATAGAAGGGACCAGAAAGTTACCAACAGCCATGCAACCTTGCATTCTCGCCATTAGGAGAATGTGCAACTTGATAGAAATGGAGTCATTTGCACTCCTTGGTTTGGCTCATGACTGTGTATCCTAAAACATCTCTCACCTTACGATATTCTTTTTTCTTTATAAAATATAAGTTTGGTGACCAGAGCTTGCCCCTTCCTCAAATACAAAGTCCCATCTTGCACTACTTTCCCTGTTGTACCCTAAGGACACATGGAATGACCAAGTCTACACCGCAGGACAGGTTGCTCTGCATTCTTGAGGGTTCATTTTTGGCTGCTGGCCCTGGATATGCGAGCTCACAACCCAGAATGGATCCAAACCTACTTGGAGGGCTCAGTCCCTTAAGCGTCCAGCTCTTGATTTCAGCTCAGGTCATGATCTCACAGTCTGTGAGTTCAAGCCCTGCATTGGGCTCCATGCTGACAGTATGGAGCCTGTTTGGGATTCTTTCTCTCTCTCTGTGTCCCTCCCCTGCTTGTGTGCTCTCTCTCTCTCAAAATAAATAAACTTAAACATTGTTTTAAAAATTAAAAAAAAGCATTGCTAGTTATTTGAAGATATTCTAAGAACATGTCAACCTAATATCCACATCTGAAACTGGTAATGGGATAATGGAGACGGAACTCTGTTCCTTCCTAACATGGCCTAAACTTAAATCGATATTTAAAGAACCATTATAGCATTTTTTAAAGTCTGATAGGTTTTTAGGATGATGAATGCTAGGTGTCATTGTTATATCAAACAACAATTTTTGACAATAAAATAACCATATAAAATTGCTGCAAAAGAATTACATATATTATCCTTCTAATTCAATGAAGAAGAAAGATATCATCTCCCCAGGAGAAAGTGGGACTTTGAAATGAAGTGTTCAGCTATGAGAGAATTTCTGGAAAGCTGTCAAATTATGGTAGATAGATCTGGGTAATTAAAAAGAGAACTTATTTTATTTAAACAATCTCATCCAGCATTTTTGTCACTGAGGAGAAACTTGGTCGTCAACATCTGATTATTTGACGACCCTATTTCACATTTACTGTACTGTTCCTATTGAGTCAGGACACTATTCCATAGTCATTGTGGATGAGGTCTTGAAGTTAAATGCAGATTTGCCGAGAGGTCTTGAACTGTTCAAATACGCTCTGAAATAGGACGTTTTTTGTGACCTGAGTAGTCAAATAGGAAACCTGTCAAGCTATGGGCTTTTGCTTACAAAACAAACCCATGCTCAGAAGCACCTCCTATTTCAATCAATCAAGAAGATTGATCAAAGTAAAACAGATCCTCAATCGGGAAATGGTCTTCGTAAATGCAGAGGCACTGACGTGAGGATGAAGAACCTGAGTGAGCAGAACTCCTCACCAGCAGCTCCTCTGTGATGGAGCTGGGAGTCTGAACGTGATGAGACACGTTCTGTGTTTTAGTGCCACAGGGATGTGGCCGTGAGTGACACCCATCTCTGCTTACTCCAGGAGTAACTACAAGAAATTTCATCATCACTGTATTAAGGACTCCAGAAATACGGTGAAGGACGCTGAGGTCAGGCCCTACGGACATAACAGATGAACAGGGGGGCGGAGAAATAAGCCTTCGAGGGTCATCTTCAAGGATGTGCCAGTACCAGTGCCATCAAATAATCCTCTACTGAGGTTCTCAGTTAGCAGTTGGAACGTCTAATGAAACATACGTCTGTATGCCCATGGCCATGCTCGGCCAGGGCATGGGGTTCTGGTGAAACGGCAGAAGGTGGCTTTCTATGGCACTGACTGTGTCCTCCAAGGTGTCACTGCAATCATGAAATGTTAAATACTCTATTTACTCTGCCTGCTGGCACGATGGAGAGGAAGGACACTGAATTTCCTGTTCCATCTAGAGTCCCTTCAGTCGCTACATCCTCATGGCCCCTGCCTGTGTTTCTGTCTCTCAAGCTGTAATTTATATTCTCCTCACCTCTGCAAGAGCTCGTGCAGCCTGCAGCTGCCCGTTCAGACGCGTCCTCTTTCTGGTCACGTTCTCAACATACGAATGATTACTGTGTCCGTTAATTCTCCATCAGATCTGTTTCAAGCATGTGTGCACGTGTCTGCCCTCTTCCTAGGCGTTGGGATTTGCCTAGTCCAATTTCAACTTCAGAGCTTCAGATAACCTACTTAGGTAAGTCATAATTCTAAACAGTACGAGTGCGTTTCAAATACGAGGAAGTCAAACTCAACAAAAACTTAAAAGAATTAGAATGCTATAATTCTGCGTGGCATTAAAAAAATTTTAGAGTATGTGTAGTTGTATTTGTCGGTGTGAGCCTTGAAGGCAATCCTATCCCACTTAAAAAACTAAGGAAGCAGAGGCCCAGAGAGCCAGAGGGGTTAATACCAGGCTCTCACTGTGGGATCAGTTCTCATGGCTAAATACATAAATTGCTCTATTTTCTTAAATTCCATAAGGGACATCATCAAAGGGGAGCACAGAGATAAATGCTGAACTATTTTCTCTGACGGGTGCAGGAATTATGGAAGTGTTCAGTTGGCCTGTGTGCCTCCTACCTAAATTCACAGAGATGTGATATTTTTGGCCACTTGCTCGAGGGAGGAAAAAACCCACGTCATTTAAATCATATTGACCTTTTTTTTTTTTTAATGTTTTGGGCTTTTGGAGATTTTTGGTTTTTGAAAGCACTGGTTACATAAGTTTCTACCACAACCCAAGTTTAAAATTCCAATTTTCCAATAACATCACTATTTTCTAAAATTTCACTATTTGCTTAGGCTCCTTTCTACAGACAGGAAGCAGGTCGGTAAGCTGTGGGGAGAGCGCGGATTTGATGCTACCTTAGGTCTCTGTAATCCACGCTTCCTTGGCTCTACTGTCCATTCCTTCCTGGAGTGAGTGTTCATTCCTTAGAAACGCATTCTCAGAGTTAGCGAGTGTGAGCGCACGTTGCCCACAGGGTCTCTCTGACATTATTCATGTTTATAAGATGACATCTTTTAATGTATTACTGAGCCATTTATGTAAGATACTTCCCATCTGATAGTAAAAATAGCAACTGATTATAACGAGCATTAGCCTGGATATTGCCAGCAGGTTCTTCTAAATACTTCTTGTGGGAGTCAACACCGAGCTCCAATTAAAACCATAAAAAAAGTGCACGTATTCAATGTCCTAGTCAGTTTTAGGAATCTATGCCATGAAAGAAAAATCTGGATATTTACACATACACGTTGGTATTCATCTCCCAATTATATAAAATAGCAAAGAGAAAAAGTCCACTGAAATCTAAAGTAGGAAAACCAGTGATATGACCAAAATAGGATATCAGTGAAAAAAATAATAAAAATAGAATCACAATTATTCACAATGCTTAAGTGGAAAACTCGGGTTAATCTTATTTACTGCTTTTGCTGTATGCTTAACTCTTTCGTTTTCTCCTATAACTCGTTGTCTAAGCAGATCACGGAAAAGGGTCAGTCGATGACAAATGTTTGTTTGATGGCAAGCCTACTTCCCTGCAAGCATACTTTACTGGCAGATGGGAACTGATGGAAATAAAATTTGGGAAAGTTCTTCTGCTCTGCCTCAGAGATACTTTGAATGAAGGAGGCTGCATCTAGTCATGCCCTCCACACAGCTCCCAGGGGCGTGGGGGGGGGGGCGTGTTAGGGCCGTGCCCTCATTCCGTCCTGCACCCAGCCTCCAAGTGCTCCCTGCTGCACACAGGGCTGTGCATTTCCTTCAGACAGCCACAGCCTGCTGGGTGCTCCTTAGACTGGTTTCAAAAGAACATTTAAGTTTTATAGATTTACCTACTTCTGTGACCAGTCATACCCTACGAGTGAAGCAGATGCACAGTACAAAAATTCTTTGAAAATATGTATGAGCTGAAGTTATCTTTTAAAAGTAGCATGCGTCCCTACAAGTCATTCCCGTGTGGGTAGAAATGCATTTCTGAAAACTACGAAACTCTTCATCATCCTAGAATTAAAAAAAAAAAAAAGTAAGAATGGAAAGGGGAAAATTCTATGACTATAGTATTGTTTTTCTTTCTTTTTTTTTTTTTGAGAGTTAAAGTGTAAAGTTTTTGTTTGTTTTTGTTTTAATTAAAATGTGACCCCAGAGTTAGAGGAGTGGGCTGACCCCGGAATGGGTACCAATGTGGCTATGGTATTTCATGATTTCGAATTCCATTTCTTAAATACATCACAATATCATTGATATTGGAAACAAAGAGTTGATAAGTACTTTATCATTTTCCAAGGCTGATTAATATTTTAGTGATGTATTTATCTAAGCTATCCAATTTGGCATAATTTGAGAATTAGTAGCTTGTTCCCAGAAGTCAGCTCTAGTCTTACACATATTTTATATCTACTTTTCTATTTGTGTCTGTGTATTTATAATCACACACATACATGCGCGCACACACACTTTACTACACGGAGTCCAAACCCTTTAATGAAAACATTTAAATGACAAATATCTAGTTATTTTTCCTTGACTTTTAATTTTCAAATCAAGCATGCTCTGGGTTTCTCATTTCTCGTGTCCATTGAACATATTTTTCCTGATGAGTTGAAAAAAACAGAATCAAATATATAGATTATTTTCAGGTGGAAATATTTGGTATATATTTTATTTTCACCTGAACCAGATTTTCAAAATTGTTTATGCAAATAATAGGACACAACTACCTATTAAAATTAGGCAATAAAAAAGAACCATTGTATAGTACTTATTAATTTAGTGCTCTTATAATATTTAAGTGTCTACACTCACGACCATCATACATTTCTCTTCATAATAACCTTTGCTTATAATAAACACTCATTATTTTGTGAAAGAGCTTTCAACTGCTTAAAAAGACAGAGAATGTCCTGAAATGGGTTGGCGATTCCGCCATTCACGAACAGCTATGTATGAACATAGGCAATGAGACGATTAACCTGTATTACCAGACTTACAATGAAATCAGCGCCATATTCACTGAAATAGTTTCAAAATATATTAGACAGATTAGCTATTATAATGAAATTTCTCTGGTTTAGATAGAACAAGTCCCAACTATTATGTGTTACGAAACCAGGATTTTCTCTACCTAAGGAGTTTATTCTGGACTTATTTGTACTATTTTGAAAAAGATACATATTTTAAATTTCACTTGATAACTAACTATAGAGCTTTCCTGGCAAATTTATTTAACAACCCTAACAAACAAACAAACAGAAACCACTTGTTGTAACGATTTGAAAATCACCCTTAAAGTTTACACACCATACACACGACCGGCACATTCCCAAAGCATGATTAAACAGGTGAATTTATGAAAGAATTGCCACTCATGTGAATTACACAACTCAGAGTCATGTATTGACTAATATAAATCAACCTAATAGTAGATAACCAAACTCAGAATAACGAGAGCTGAAAAAAATAATTTGTTACATAGTTCCCTTGCTTCCAAAGAGAGTATTTTCAAATTCTACTGAGGGGTAAGGACACTTTGCTCACAACAGACTCGTGGCATAGGGGCAAGGGTCCTGGAGTGAAGAGAGGGATCATCTATGCCCCCGACGAGCTAGAACTACACTCAACCTCCCAAGCCGATTTTTTTAATTTGTAGAATAATGCCTCGCTCATCACTCTCACAAAGTTTGAATACCATACATGTGTTATCTATAGTTATTACAATGGCTAGAGAGTCACTTTGTGAAATGGTAACTGGGGTGTCTGGGTGGATCAGTCGGTTAAGCATCCTACTTCGGTTCAGGTCATGATCTCATGGTGCATGGGTTCGAGCCCCGCATAAGGCTCTCTGCTGACAGCTCGGAGCCTGGAGCCTGCTTCAGATTCTGGGTTTCCCTCTCTCTCTACCCCTCCCCGCCCACACTCTATCTCACTCTCTCTCTAAAATAAAGAAACATTAAAAAAATTAAAAATAAATAAAAAATAAAATGACTGGTAATGAAATATAGGGGTGTGGTGGGCAGAGGGCAGATAAAATTAACCAACCCACAAATTGATGCCAATAACAGCATTTATACTAAAGCTGTCTTAAGGCCTCTGCATTCCAATTCTATTTCACACTCTGACTTTCGTCCTGGTAAAACTAAACACTATCCAGATGCCTTTCTGGAGGAAGCCGTGAAGGCACGCCCTACTAGGAGCTGCTGTGTCCTGGGCAGTCACTGTCTTTAACTTCTTTATGTTTTTTTAATCACTCAGCTCCTGGTTACAATGCTGTTTCTCCAAACTGTGTGCTTCTCGTATGCTATCCATTGCATGGCCATTTATTAATATTATATAGAAACAGCTATAGGAGAGAGAGCTGTTCCGTATTTATTTTTTTCCATCTGTTGTGCAGCACAATTTTGGGATGGTTTTAGATGCCTACGGATGTCCACTAGGAAAAAAAAAACAAATCCGAGGCTCTGTGCTTTTTAGTGATAGGAGCTAAACGGACATTTCTCTTTCTAACCATTAGATGGAACCCGTTCACACCCCCTAGAGAAATTAAAGTTTAAAACACACTAATAAATCACTGGGGAAGGACTGTCACAGCATGAAGTGGGATGGGGACACTCCATCTGCGGCCGGCCGCTGTGACAGCTCTTCCCGCCGCTGGGAGGATGGCCAGCCTTTCATCACGGAGGCTGCACCCCTCATGTGACTCACAAAAAGGGCTCCCAGGAGCAAAGCCCCGTGGCTTCACAGTAGTCCTTAACAGCACTGATTTAGGACACGTCTGAGGCATGATTGATTTCAAGGTGTGCTTGGTACCAGCTTCATTACATGCAACATAAGGAGAAAGAGGAAAACCACGGCAGAGAGGCCCAAAGTAGTCTCTCTCTTACTTTTTAAAAATCTTTGTATATTTTAATTTTAATTCAAAGACATCGTTCACATATAATTTCTAGTTCCTCTTATCCTTTGTTAGTTAATAACAATATGCTGTTTCTGTTAGTTCCACCATGAGCAGCTGTGCGACCGACACAAGCTATGTGCAGCATGTTTTGTCAAACAGTATTTTTTAAGTTTATTTATAATATGAGAATGACAAAGAGAGGGAAGGGCAAAGAGAGACGGGGAGAGAGCATCTCAAGCAGGCCCCACGCGATCAGCACACAGCCCAGTGCAGGACTCACTCCCGCGAACCTTGGGATCATGACCTGAGCCCCCCAGGAGCCTCTTATCAACCACTTAAATTAAAATTTTGAGAGATTCATCTAATATGTACTGATAGAAATCTATAATTCACCTACTAGGTTGTTGTAATTGTTGCTGTTTTGTATTGTTTATTTGTTTGTTTAGTCTGAGACTAGGAAGAAGCTAATAGAGAAAACTCATTAACTATGGAGTAGAAACTCTATAGCAATGATGCATAACCTAAGATTTTAAATAATAAATGATTCGTGTTCATTTTTAATTATGTATATATTCATAAATACTTGAAATATATATATATTTTTTAAATTATTAAAGACTTATCTTCTTAGGTTACACTTACCTGTCAGAGTAAACTCATAAATTTTTCTCATATGGCCAATGCTTCTTTAATTGCTGACCCAGAAAGGTGACTATTACAATGCTGGTGAAGGTGTCTGAGTTCAAGTTGTGTATTATTCATTGGTGTGAAACCTTCGGGAAAGGTTTTTCCCTTGTGTTTATTGATGCATCTGTTTCCAGGGTCCAGAAGAGTTACTAACATAAGACGTAATAGTTTATAAACACAGTATTTGCTAAATAGTCAGAATGTGATATTGCCAACTCGTTCAGTCTTATCTATCTTATCAATTAGGAGCCAGGAGAACAAAGCAGGGTCTGCGTACGTCAAAATGACATTGGGTCAGTGTGCTCTTAGTAACCGCTTCACCAGCCTCGTTCAACGTGGCCAACACCTTCCTGAGCATCCATTGTCCCAAGATTTTCCATGAGCTTATTTAATCTCTGTAAAAACCCTATGACTTTGTCCCTATTATCAGGGTTGTTTTCTCGGTGACGGACACAAACCCTAGAGGCTCCAGAAGCTTGCTCAAGTCTGCGTGACCAGTGAGGCGCATGCGTGACCTGCCCACAGTACCACACCCAGAACTACACTCATTTCCCCCGTGTCCTCTACAACTCACACAGAAGACGTGACACACAAGGGGCACCTCTGATAGCAGCCCATTTTACAGGCTTGGGAAACCCCTTCTCTGGCGGAGCAAGGGTATGACGTCATCCCAGCACAACGCTGAAATTACATCTCTCACATAAATACAAGTAGGTTTTCTATGCCTTACATGTTTGCACTGAATCAGTTTTATTGTTAATAACATGACTATTTTTGCCAGTTTATATATATATATATTATTTTATGCTATATTTCATACTACACACACACACACACACACACACACACTCACTGCAAAGCCTATAAAGGCAAGGGTGTTGCATGCAGCCTAGAAAAAGTATGTAAAATGAAAATGGAATTAATTAATAAATAAACTTGATCTAAGTAGAGAACCTCCTTAGAGAGTGAGGAGAAGAAAATTAATTTCAGCTACATTAAACACCTTGCCTAAGTGGTTGGACTGGGATCTGTCTGACCTCAAAGCCCTTACTCTTTTCACCATGATAAGAAAACTTCCAACTTTGACACTACTGTTTAAAAATACTTTTAGAGTCTAGCTCTATGTTCCGGCCAAATAGTATTAGAAAATAGTAATTGCCAAGTGTAGGGATTTTGTTTCCAGTTATATAACAGATATGAAAGCTTTGTTAATTGATTATTTGGCCCCAATTACACAGTTTAGACACTCTGTACTGATTTCATACCAAATAATAAAGCTCCTGAGAAATGGAACATATCCCCATAAGAGACCAGTGCAAAGACTTGAAACGTTATCCTTCCAAGGACACAGAGACACAAAAGCACATTTCAGTCTCCAGATTGTTTAAGTAGGAGGTCGTCTTACTCATGAGATTTATCTCTCTCTCGAGGAGAGCAGCTGGTCGAAACTGCAGCTATCATGTAACTACTGATATCATGACTACATACACGGACACTTCTTGATGTTCTGTGCAAGCAATTCTTGCCATAGTTGGATGTAAACAGAGCTCTTCGACGCAGATGAATGTTCTGTAATATGTGAGTGAAGCTGAAGCTGTTCACATTTCTTCCTATTTTAGTTGATAGAAGGGTAATTATAATATCAGTTGGCCCGTATTTTCCATGCTGCCCAGACTAAGCATCAGTGATTGAGTCAGACTATGTGTCTAAGTGTGAGTCTCTGCGTGTTTACCAGGAGCAGGTTTAGAGAGAGTTATAATTCTCTTTCCCTCCATTATTTTCCCACCTGGATTTTTATTTTGTTCTTTTCCTCCTTGTTTCTACTTTACAAAACCCTGAAATCAAATTTTGATGATTAAAACAAGCCTCCTCTCTCAACCTGCAATGTTGTCTAAATTTCTCTGAGATTACAATCAGTTAATATCCATTCCATTTCTTAGGATACATTATCACGTTCTACCCATCAGAACGAGTCATTCCAACCAGAGGATCCAGCCACACTACAGATTCCCTGAAGACAAATTACGTCTCATTTCTTTCTGGATATCCTATTGGACCGAGCACAGCAACCTAAAATAGAATATGCAAAATATCTTGCCAAAAAAGGGAACATGTAAAGGTGTGTGTGTGTGTGTGTGTGTGTATCTTCTTCTCTAAATCATTTTGGATGGCTTGAACTTAAAAAATTACTTTGAGAGATTCATTTGAGGTTGAATTCCACACCCTCCTATTCAGAACTTCCAAGATTTTTATTCCTCTAGAACCCAACCATACAGTCCCAAGTTAATTTTCAAATAGCACACACAGAAAACTTTGCCACTCTTGAGAGAAATTTGGAAACTTCCCTTTCCTGCTAATGAGAGTGTGGTAAATTGCCAACATTTTTTTTTTTTGCACCATAGATGCCTGGAAATTAAAAATTAAATGTTAATTTTGGTCTCCCTGATTCTATTAATCTCCATTTATAGTTAATTAATTCGCTCCTCCTGGCTTTCATTTTCTATTTCATTATATTATTCTGCATGCGCTTTGCTCAAACAAGTCACTGGAAGTAATATGTAAACACAAGTTCTGAATAAATTTAATAAACCAAAGAATGGTAACTGGTCTCTGGGTCCACTCCACCCACCCAATGGTGAAGAAAGCGCACCTGGACCTCAGAATCTTACTCGTACGTCTTATAGCTTCCGCCAAAAGACGGGGTGCCAGAATAAACACTCAACTAGGAGGCTGCGAATTTGAACGTTTATGCCATGAGCTCTATCATCAAATAACCGTTTGTAGAGAAGCTCATCTCGGGATAAGAAAATGAATGCAAGCTCTGCCCTCACCAAAGGCTTCCTCTCCAGTGAACAGACTGCTCACCTCCTGCATGAGCGTTAGCATCAGTGAGACTAATCCTGGACCTGGGGCCTCCCGGGGGCCCACACAAGTGGGTAATCACAAACAGCGAAAGCTTTAGCCACCCCATAACCTCACATTTCCCAACATGCCAACCGTTTACACATTTCTCTCTCTACTTTGGTCTTTGTTTCCTAAGCACATATAATTTTTACCTCTCATTTATAAAATATTCATCCTTCATAGATTTATTCAACTCATATTCTTTCTATTCACAGTCTTGGAACCTACCTACCAATAAAGGCATTACTGCAAGAAACCCATGAATTGTGTCTGTAATTTTAAATATTTCAGTAGACTCTAAAATGCAGCATGTAACACTCACATGAGAATTTGGCAAAGGGTTTGAAAAATATAGATCCTCCCAGGGACTAATGAATAGATTTAGTCATATTTGGGGGGAAGTCATTTGAATGAAAAGTCATCTGCAACACTCACCCTCTTTGCTGTGGTATTGAAATTACTCTTGCCCAGCTGGTCTCTAATTATCACTAATTGAACACTCTGATATTGGTGTAAAGGATGTACCCCAAGTATATTACACGAGTGTTCGGCAGTGCTAATGCCTTTGAGGGGGAGCATTCTGGAGGCGTTCATTATTTACCGAGGTCTGGTCGGCTCTCGCTACCTCTTCAGCGCAGCCATTAGCTTTAATGAAAGGAACACAATATGGGAACAGCGAGCGGATGGGGAATTCATGTCACGATACGCGTGTGATTGCTAGCCACAGGTTGCACTGTTTTTAAACTGCCTCCTAGAAGCTTACTCTTTACGATGATTAGAAGAGAAGACACAAACAAAAACAATATTGTGTAACATCTGGGCCCCAAGAAGTCTCTTCCAGATGTACGCGGCAGCGTCTGCCCAACAGACACAGTGGCGGGTCTGACTTTCCCCTTTTAAATATGGTGCCTTTGTCCCTCCCCAAAATTTCACGAGTCCAGCCAGTTTGATGCGCACTCAGACATGGGCACACCAAAATCTCAACAATTCCCGTTATGTTTTAGGCCAGGGAATTTTGGACATCTTCTTTCCTGGGACCAGATTGCAATGATTCTTTTTTTAAATTTTTTAATATTTATTCATTTTTGAGAGACAGAGAGAACAGAGCATGAATGGGGAAGGGGTATAGAGAAAGCGAGACACAGAATCCAAAGCAGGATCCAGGCTCTGAGCTGTCAGCACAGAGCCCAACATGGGGCTTGAACTCACTGACCACTAGAGCATAACCTGAGCCAAAGCTGGACACTCACCCGACTGAGCCACCCAGGCACCCCAACTGCAATGCATTCTAATGAGTCTATATATCACAACAGATGTGCCGACCACATAGTATTTTATTTTGATTGCTACGACGTGACAGATATATTGATAAAATCTTAAGGAGGCATCAGCATGGCCATAAAGTCTAATGGAAAAGTGAGCAGGAAAGGTGGTTACCCAAATCGAATTTAATGCACAGGATAGGATGTGTCTTATGAACTCAAAGTGCACCCCCAAATTTATGCAGTGAAGCCTTAACACTCAATGTGACGATAATATTAGGAGGTGGGGCCTTTGGGAGGTGACAGAGGTCATGAGGGCGAGACCGTCCAGATGGGACTGGTGTCTTTATAAGTAGGAGAGACTAACGCTTCTCACCCCTCGACTTGTGAGGACACAGGGAGAAATATCCATCCTCTGCAAGCCAGGAGGAGGGATCCAGCAGGAACCTAATGAGCTGGTCCATTGACCTTGGACTTCCAGCTTCTGGAAGTGTGAGAAATAAGATCCCGTGGTTTGTAAGCCTGCCAGTTCATGGCGCTCTGTCCTAGCAGCCTGAGCAGATGAAGGTCGTGCAGAAAACAGGAAACCTTTTGGCATGCTCCAAACAGACCGTTTACCTCTAGTAATGTACCCATATCCTCAGCCAGAGTCCAAACAGCAAAACTGCGGAGGAGCCTTCACAGGCGTTTTACACCGTGTTGTCTTAGAAAGACCTCAGCTGCTTCTAACCTGCAGACTCACCAGAGTCCCGTCCTCAGCTCCCAGCTGCTTACTTTTCTCTGTTGTCTCTTTTCTACGTTTCCTTCAAGATAAAGGGAGAACATTGGGCTCATCATCCTATAGTGCTTTCCGAGGTATAAGGCAGTTCCTGATACGTGACTGAACGTCAGCCTGCTCATAGAACAGACAGCTCATGCACTCTATCAACCGTCAGCCTACGTGGGAGCAGAAGCATCAGGGGACCCGTGAGTACTCAGCACCGCGAGCACCTTTGAACGCTATCTTAGGTCATAACTGATTAGGTACCAGGAAGGGGCTGCCGGAATTCCTGACTTTCGGATTTCTGTCGGGTTTCATAGGTGATGCATTCCTAGCACCATGAAAGTGGGCTCAGGTTTAACTCATGGCTGTGCCTCTGTGGGCTGCACAACGTTGAGTGGCTTACATAATCTCTCCGTGCCTTAGCCCCTCACCTGCAAAGTGGGGGTGATAAGTGTGCACACGTCAAGGGGCGAAGGTAGAATTAAATGAGCCAACATGTGGGAAGCCCTTACAACCATGCTTGGCACACAGAATCAATACACAGATCTTGACTGTTCTTATCACGACTGTTACTCAGGTTCTGTAATGAGCAGAGCACCATTTGCAACTACGTGGATGGAACTGGAGCGTATCCGCTAAGTGAGATTAGCCAGTCAGAGAAAGACACACATCGTATGACTTCACTCGTATGAGGAATTTAAGACAAAACAGATTTAAATAAGGGAAGGGAAGCAAAGATAATATAAAAGCAGGGAGGGGGCAAAGCATAAGAGACTTAAATACAGAGAACGAACAGAGGGTAGCTGGAGGGGTTGTGGGAAGGGGGCTGGACTAAATGGGTGAGGGGGCATTAGGAATCTACTCCTGAAACCATTGTTGCACTGCACGCTAACTAAGTGGGATGTGAATTTTAAAAAATTAAAAAAACTTTTGCACGTCATTGAGATTTAGTACATCCATTGAGAAGTGCGCTAGTCATTGAGAAGTATTATTTAAATTTTTTAATGTTTCTTTATTTTGAGAGAGAGAGAGAGAGAGAAAGATCCAGAGAGAGAGAGTGCACATGAGTGGGAGAGCCACAGAGAGAGGGAGAGAGAGAATCCCCAGCAGGCTCCATGCTGTTGGCACAGAGCCCAACATGAGGCTCGATCTCATGAACCGAGAGATCATGGCTTGAGCGGAAATCAAGAGTCAGATGCTTAACGGGCTGAGCCCCCCAAGAGCCCCAAGAAGTACTATTTTAGAAAGGACCGCATTAAATAATGTGTGGCAAGTGGCCGACAGGGAGGCCAGATCCCAGGGGACGATCTCGGGATGTCTCAGAAGTTCTAAAGACAGAAAGACAGTAAGCCAGGCCCTGGCGGGAGCTGAGTGACAGGGACGCCGGTGACAGAGAAACAGGGAGGAGGCAGAGGACGCCGCTGGAGGGTCACAGCAGCCACAGCGACAGGACTACCGTCACTGCGGCTCTCTGTGCCCAGTCCAGAGCGAGGCTCTTGGCATCCTCACCCCACCTCCCCACCGCAGGTCCTCACAACAACCCGGAAAAACTCTTCTTCAGTAAGGACACAGCGCTCAGGCAGCAGAATCAGCAAGCGAAGAGATAAACGGAGGAGCTGTGACTGAAATCTGGGGGTGTCGGCTCCTTTCCCGTCCAATTGGCAGCCATTTAAATGGCCTCAAACATCCTCTGTGTCCTCCCACATCTAGGATGTGCAACACTGTCACCAAACCTTCGCCGCACTAAGTATGAAGCCATCCATCCCCACCAACAGACTTCTGGACTAAGCGTCTAAACCGTTGGAACAGAACACTGTGCACGGCACCATGTGAGCACCTGTCAGCGGTGAGCCCTTTCCACGGGTCACTTTGTTTTCCTCCCATGCAGACTGAGGGAGCGTCCTTCCATTCATGGGCCATTGCTTGTCACATCGGGTCTTTCCCGGGGTGGGGGTGGGGTTCCTTAAGCCATCTCACGGGCCCTAGGGCACCAGGTGGTCCCAGAAAATTCTGGTCAAGAAACTCTCCACCTGCACTTGAAAACATGATCCATGCAGTGAATCAATCCCTCCAAATCAGGGGCCAGATAGACTTCAAATGCCAGATTGATGTTCTCACAGAAATTTCACACACGCACCCAGTGTCCACGCTCTGGTCCACTGCCAAGGACCAACTATACACTAGGGATGACAAGTTGTTCTCCAGCCTAGAATGTCCAAGTTCAAAGCAATCAGTACCTTTGGTTCTAAGAGGATACCGCTAGTTAGAGACACATTAATACAGGTTTCTAGAGAAGAAAATAGTGACTATAATGGAATATAGTGACTATTTATTTATATAATTATTTTAAATTTTTTTTAACAATTATTTGTTTTTGAGGGAGCACAAGTAGAGGAGAGGCAGAGAGAGAGAGAGCTGTCAGCACAGAGCCTGATGGGTGGCTTGAACTCCTGAACTGCGAGATCATGACGTGAGCCAAAATCGGATGCTTAACTGACTGAGCCACTCAGTCACCCCATAAGTATGATATTTTGACTTTCCACTAGGCAGAGCAAGAAAAAGAATTAGCCAAATATAATATTTTAGTTTTTTAGTTAAGAAACAGTATACCTAGGGTTTGATTTGAACAAACTGCCCATGTTTTCTCAAAAACCAGTGTTTTCTCAGTTCAGGGCTCCATGTCCCTAATACACATGCTCATATATACAAATGCATGTGCATGTGTGAGAGAGAGAAAATGCCCGAAGTAGAAGGAAGTTTGGGCAAGGGAGAAAGGGGAGCCAAAAGGAATCTCAAAAGGAAAAGAAACCTTGAATGTTTAGAAAAATTACTACTTTCTCTCTCAGCATTGAGTTTGATTCACAGAAAGCTTATAACACAGAAATTTGAATTTGGTGATGGTGAGAAAGGAGGATCATCCAGACACAGAAGAAAAGAATTGATCGACCAGTTCTTTACGACTGCATCCGTGTTCTCGGCTTTCAAAACATTGCAGCTTTTATGATACTCAGGTGCGACCTGTGTGAAAAATGGCACCGCAGGTCCTGGGCTCCTCCAAACTTTGGAAGGTGGCTTGATGGAGGTAAATGGAGCCGTCTCCATCCCTTCTCACAGCTGGTGGCTAATTAGAAGGTGCCAAAGAAGCCTTGATGTGGTATAAATTAAAGTCCCATTTTATGCGTCAGGATATCTCCCATCGGCAACAAGGCACATTTGCTGAGAATAAATGGTTTTTTTAAGGCAGCATATCTGTTTTCATTCATTAGGATTACATATTACACGATTCTCTTCTTCTTTTTCAATAGAAAGTAAATATATGCACCACTACCTTCTTGTTGGGTCTCTCTCTCTCACACACACACACACACACACACACACACACACACACACTTTTAAATAGAATCACTGCTTAAAACTGGCCATTACCAGTGTTTCAACAGTTAAAGAAAACTTGCACATAATTCTGCTTACTTGCTTGCTCTCCTTTTAAATACTAACAACTTCCCTGTGTTGGGTGCTGGCGGCCTTCTAATATTTGAGGCTGGAGGGGAACAAAATTTGCCACCCCAAAATGCATGTCTCAGGCATGTGGATTATTTCAGGCTGATTATTTTCTTATTTTTTAATGTTTATTTATTTGAGAGAGGGAGACAGAGAGAGAAAGAGTGAGCAGGGGAGGAGCAGGAAGAGACAGATACACAGAATCCAAAGCAGCTCCAGGTTCTGAGCCATTAGCACAGAGCCCAGAGCCAGGCTCAAACTCACAGACTGTGAGATCACGATCGGATGCTTAACAGACCGAGCCACCCAGGCACCTATAGGCTGATTATTTTTTTTTTAAAAAACAAAGGTTTGACAGGTCTTTCTTTTTGCTGCCCCAACCCCGGCTCACTGTGTGCAGGAATGGAGATTGGGGACCTCCCGGAGAGGAGGTTTATCACCACCAATAAACACAGTGTAATGTGAACCGGGGAGGAACCTGGCCAGGCTGCCTGATCTGAGTCCTCGCCTTGTCCCGCTGTCTCTGTGCGGCCCAGAAAATATCTGTTTATCCACCATGCGCTCTCTCCATCTCTCCTGGGAGTCACCTTCTTTCCCTTTCAAGCCTCAGATACCCACTCCCTTCCCCAGAGTCCAAAATGGCACACGTATCTGATTTTGCCTGTCTTTGGAATCTCTGATGTTTTGTGGATTCCTTGTTACACACATAATTAAATGTGATTTTCTCCTGTTAATCTGTCCCGCGTCAATTTATTTATTTGTTTTATTTTTATATTTTTTAATGTTTTATTTATTTTTGAGAGAGAGAGAGAGAGACAGCATGAGCAGGGGAGGGTAGAGAGAGAGGGAGACACAGAATCTGAAGACAGGCTCCAGGTTCTGAGCTATCAGCGCAGAGCCTGATGCAGAGCTTCAACCCACTGACTGTGAGATCATGACCTGAGCCAAAGTCAGACGCTTAACGACTGAGCCACCCAGGTGCCCCAATGCCCCACATCAATTTAGTTCTTAGACCCACCAAAGGAATCTTGAAGGGCAGAGGCAAGAGTATTCCTCTCCCACACATTTCTTCACAAAACTGATCCATACGCTCACAAAAGCTCGAGGAGTTAGATAGTAGCGTCCTTACCACAACCACTTTCGAATGTTGAGCAGTGTTGGTCTGTCTGGCCACCAAATACTTTTTCTTTTCCAATTTATCATGCTTTTCTGCTTTGCACATTTCAAATTCCTCTGCATTAACCATATTTTTTTTTCTCTTTCCTAACCCTGGCCTAAAAGTGTCCTTTCTTATATACTTAACTGCAGGTTAATGCAGACCCCGACCCTGGCTCTTTGCTGTTTCTTGAAGTTCTGCTTCTTTTCCTACTTCCTTAGAGGAGGAAAGCACCCTTAAGTCCAGGATGGCAGGGCTGGAGTGATCAGGTGAAATGAACAGGGGCCCTCGGCTCCTTTGGGACCCGCTACCTTAGCTCGTCTTCCGAGGGCATTTCCGTTTTAAAGCAGGCGGGGCTCTGCTGTGGCAGGAAGATGAAAGGCAGGCGGAGGAAGTGCAGCCAGAGTAATGGCCTCACTCTAGCTACGAGATAAAGCTTTCTACGTGCATTACCCGCACTGTTCTAAAACTTGAGTTCCCTCAAATGCTTCCAGAGCGCTGATTAAAATGGACATCCTTGGACAAACCCAGACATCCCGAACCTCACAGCCATGAGCCCTGGGCATTTGGGCTGGTAACAGGTTCCTGGCTTAGGCTGGAAGCTGAAAGGGCCCTGTGCATCTATCCGCAGAGTCCAGCATCTGACTCAGTTGGCTACCAACAGCACCGACTCTCTGCTTTGTGGTTCTGCCTCTGTGAGCACACGGCCCGATAAATTCTACGTGACCTCCTCACACCTCACAGACATCTGTCACTGTTTATCATCTTTCTTTTCCTCTTTTCCAGTCCACCCAACATGCCAAAGTCATCTTCATCATGATGCACTATTTTCCTTGGATCAGCAGATTATCGAGAAAGCAACGAACATTTCTCAAGAAAAAACAGAGCTTGCCATCAAAAATTATTTCATTTTGTTCCATGTAAACAATGGATTGCTTTCTCTCACATCACCTGAATATTTCTTGGGCTTCCTCAAATCTGTACTTCTTATGTTTTGCATCCCGTGCCTAAAATACCCACACGCATTTTCTGCCCAGACCCTTTCTACTCTCCAGGTGCATGTTAAACCCTCACTTTTCTGTGGAATATTCTTTGATGACCTCACAAGGGAATCACGTCTCTCTCCTCAAGCTCTGACAGCGTCTCATTACCCCTATTGCTCGTTTGTCATTTCTCATCCACAGCATCCTGGTCGCTAATGGATACGGTTTATTGGGCATCTCTGTACTCGGTGTGGCGGTAGATCCTGACCTATGTTTTAACCTTCGCCCGGCAAGATGGGGGTTATTAACCTCATTTTATAGTCAGGAAACAAAATCTGGGAGTCTGGGTAACTAAGCCAGATCACCCAGCTCCGAGGGGAAGGGCACAATGGTTAACCTGTCATCTCTCCTCACCAAGGCAGCTCCCTTCTGACCAGAACAGCTCAGCCTTGAGGATTACCAGGGCTTTCCTGGCAGCGCAGAAGACTTTCTAGACAGAGGAAACGAACTGACACCACAGGAGAAGAAATGGCGTGCTGGGAGCCAGTCACTCTCTGTTCAAAGTACACAATGGAAGGTAAATACCAGAGGCTGAGGTCGGACCGGGGACTGCACCACACTGAGAGGCACAGCCCTGTGCAGACGCCTATTCCCACGCGTTAACCTATATCCTGGCATAAAGATAGGCATCATTGTCAAGTACGTTTGGTGAACACGGTGTCTTCTACCTGATCTCTGAGTCACACCAGCCAGTAAGGTATCAAAAGCAGAAATCTAAGGATCATTATCTCAAGGTGAGAGCCACACTCTCAGTTCACTGAACCATGATTCACAGCAGCCGGACAACCTACGTGTGCATCTAACAGAGGCATGGATAAAGCAGCGAACGTGGTGTAGGTGAGCAAGGGAATAGTATCCAGCCACACAGAAGAAGGAAATCCTGCCATGTGCAGCAATAGGATGGATCCCCGAGGGCAATGTACTAAGGAAAACGGCAGGCAGAGAAAGACAGACGCTGGATGGTATTTCACGAATCACTTACATGTGAAATCTATACTAAAAAAAAGAAAAGTGAACTCATAAAATCAGATATAGAATGGTGGGTGGGGGAGTGGGGAGAGATGCTCAAAGGCACCGAGTTCCAGTTACAAGACAAATGAGTTCTGAGGACGCAGTGCATGATGAGGTGCAGTCGATGGTTGGAATTTAACTAGACGGGACCTTCATCATCTCACTGTCAGATATGCGTCAGCCACCAGCACTCTGGACCCTCCCTGCTCATCTGGTCCACCCAACGGCAGCCTCCCTCTCACCTGGGAGCTTGTGACAAATGAAGAATCTCACCTATTCCAAATCTACTGAGTCAGCATCTACATTTCCAGAAGGTTCCAGGTGATTCCTGCACACACACAGATTTGAGAAGCACCAGTCTAGCACATCTCACAACTTCTGGCACGTGCTATATACTCAAACAGTATCTGCTAAGTAGTTTCATCCATACTTTAGTATAAATTCTACTGATCCCACTTTGAAAAAAAAATAAGTTGTATACCATTAATAATATAATGATCTGGGCACATATAGCATTTGGATTTCCAAGAAATGGCATATACAGTGATCTCCCTGAATATTATATTAACAATGATTTACTGTGGTCAAACACATTGCCAAAAACAAATGGGGGTCAGCTTCTTAGTTCTAACTTTTCTTTTAAAGCAATATTATTATGTAGATTTTATTATCACCAAGATTTATAGCAAAGATGAGACACATTTTAAAAGTCCAACATAGAAGAGTGATTTTCTAATTTCAAGCATTTGAAACTGATTTAATGAAAATAGCCTTTTAATTCAAGAATAAGTTAGAAACGAAATTGTGCGTGTGTTTTTCTTTTGTTGTTTGTTTTATCAAGGTTTTCACTTTTTTTAATGCTTTTTATTTGTTTTTGAGAGACAGGGTGAGTAGGGGAGGGTCAGAGATAAAGAGGAAGACACAGAATCCGAAGCAGCTCCAGGCTCTGAGCTAGCAGTCAGCACAGAGCCTGATGCGGGGCTCAAACCCACGAACTGTGAGATCATGACCTGAGCCGAAGCCGACTGAGCCACCCAGGCGCCCCATGGGTTTTCACTTTAAAAGTTATGTTCTTAGGTAGAAATCTGAACTTCAGACGGGACCGTTTCTTAGAGTCACCAGCATGCAGCCCATTACAGAAATCGCTGCGTGTTGCAGGCCCTGCGCTGAGGGCTTCATAAACCTTCCCGCATTTGCCCCATTTAACAAGCCTCCGAGGGCCTGTCACAATCATTTCCATCTTACAGACTGGAATCTGCAACTTGCAGAGAGCAGATCCACTCTAGGTCCTCAAACTCACCAAGTCTTGTGACCAAGACAAGAGCCCAAGACTGACCGACACTGAGATCCGAATCCACAGTCCTGCCTTGGCCACCTTCTGTCCCGCCTGCTCCAGGAGGAACAGGGTCACTCGCTCCTCGGCCCCGGCCTCCCACTCCGGCTCCCCCAGCTCTGAGAGCAGAGAGAAGACCCAGCCTCTCTCTTCACCTACTGATGGAGCGCACAGGGCAGGCAGAGTGGGATGCAGCTTTCTTTTCCACACGATAAAGTGATTGCCTTTGATTTCTCATGTTCCAGCGATGCTAAAATTGACCATGCATGAAAATCAAAGCCTCTAAGATGTAGATCTTTATTAAGAAATGATACTATAATTCCCTCAAGGGTTTCAAATCAGAATAACGTAGGTGCTTTTATTTGTTAGAGTCAAAAGATGGGAAATGTTAATGGGTCCAGCCCCTGCTCAGTGAAAGGGCTATCAGCCTCACATTGCATCATGTGCCGCTAGGATGAATCCGAAGCAGCTAAAGATCACATTTGTCGGCAGAGTATTGGTCTGCACAAAATTACCCTATTCTCCTAACCAGTCCTCCATGAAATTATACAGCCTTTATTTTAAGAAGAAAGAGAAAAATTCGATATTCAGAGTTTGGAGAGAAACTTTAAATGAAGATCTCAAAACATATAATTGGATCACCATGAGGTACAAATTGACTGGGCGAATAAAGGAAAGTCCTCAGCGATTACTTGAGAATAAGTAAAATAAGTAAAATAGAACTCTCTATGAAAGGCAGTGTGTTTTTAAAAGGCAAATTTATTTAAAAATGTTAATTGTACTTCTTTCATTTCCTGGACAAAAGACCACATGCAAAAAGACAGACCTGTGACTACCAAAATACAGAAAAACAAAAACATGTATTTTGCAAAATGAATTCCCTAAAGGGGAAACATTTTCCCATTGTCTTCAACAGAAATAATTCAAAGGAAATGTATTTTTCAACAAAACGAGGTCAAGCCATGCGGTTTGTCATGACAAGAGCGACGTTGCGACAAAGTTGTGGATTCTGTGGATTGTGACGCAGACACACGGCCGGGGGACTCCCCCTGGCTAGTCATCTACTTCCCAACGGTCCCACAGTCAGAAAGCAGACGTGGTTTATTTTCCTCCTTTGTTCCTCCTCCGTCTGGTCACCGTGTATGCCGTCGTAGGAGAAAATACCCCCTTTTCTCCGTCGCTACCACCATTAAATAAACGATACCAATTTTCTATATTGGAAATAGTTATTAATTAGAATAGGCCATGTTTTAATTTCCTCAATTGCGTACATCTGAAATTTGGGATATTGATTCCGGCCGAAATCAAAGTTACCCTAAGATGAACAAGTCGGGTGAGATTTCAGACATTTGTGAGCAAACAGCTGCGTCGGACTTAATTTGTGCGATGCAGTGGCGCCTGTGGATGAGGGGGCCTGGGAGGCAAGGCCCCTTCCCCCGGTGCACCTGCCGTGCACCTGCCGGGACTGAACAGGGCCCACCGGCTGGAAGACTGAGAATAAGACTGAAGCTTTGTGCTGGCTGGTCAGAGCGCCTCCTGCTGGCCTCCGGGGGAATTCCCGCAGGAAAGACCCCTCGTGCCTGTGGAAGGTGCAGCCGGGGAGAATGGGAGGGAGTAAGTGCCTTAAAAAATTACCCAGACTGGAACCTTTGCGAACACAGCCTGCCTGCTTCCCTCAGCCTGCAGGCAAGCAACATCACTTCCAGAGACGCCGTTGCCGCCACAGTGTCCCAGGGCCACTGGGGACCAGTGGGAGAGGCGGGCGGAGCGTGCACACAACTGGTTTTACCGTAATCATTCTATGGTTGTGTAAGATGCTAACGTTGGAGGGAGGGGCTTCAGGATACACAGCAACTCTGAGCTCCGCAACTTCTCTGCAAAGGGATTTCAAAATGGTGGAGGGGGGGCCTCTAATCTCAGAAAAAAATAAATGTCATTTGGATGCTGCAGGCAAAAGAATGTCACACTTCAAGGTAGGAATTCTCCATTTGCTACAGTGAGCTGATACCAGATAAATGTTCCTTTATTTCTCTTTGGAGGGTGGCGGTGGAGGTAACACAGGTTTGCGATGATCTGAGCCGGCCATGGTTTTCTCCACCTGCCCGCACTTTACAGGAGTCAGAGTTGTACAGAGAAGCCTTAATGCTTACACTGTCAGCACATATAACTGCAGACCCGTCAGATACGTCCCATCTTAGAATCCTTATAACACCCATGATTATAACTGGACCCTAAGGTATATGTAACAGATACGTGTATGTTATTAGCTCAGTAGATACGTAACAGCACACAATAAAGGAAACGTTAGAAGCGTATTTCATGATGACAGCAGCAGAAAGTCACAGGGATGACTGAGGACTTGAAGTGGCCTCCCATCCCCAGGGTGTCCGCTGAGATGGGCTGGTGTCGGAGTGCCAGCACACTGCATTGACTCTCCTGGTTTACATCCAGTCTAGAAGTACCCTCTTGACACATTTAAATACGGCTGGAGATGCGGCTCACGACTAAGTCCCCACCGTGCCACCAGGCAGCTGTGTGAGAGCGCACTGAGCTCTGCTGGGTTTAGGTTTCCACATCTCTAAAATGGGGACAGCAGTGTCTCTATGTAGCGCCTGTTGTTTGCACTGGTCTGGTAGATGGCCATCAATCGATGAGAATTACCATTCAGTGCAGTGTTTACAGAAATACATCACTCAAGTACATTTTTGTGAAAATATTTTGATTAAAATAGGGGTTTAGGAGGCAAACCATAAGAGACTCTTAAATACAGAGAACAAACTGGGAGTGGGTGGGAGGGGGGTAAGTGGGGGATGGGCATTAAGGCGGGCACTTTGGGGATGAGCACTGGGTGTTCCTATGTAAGGGATGAATCGCTGGCTCTCCTCCTGAAGCCAAGATGGCACTGTATGTTAACTAACTTGAGAGTAAAAATTTTAACAAAAAGGGGCTGAGGAAAAGGGCTAAAATCATTTCATGTGAATTATGTCCTTAGACTTCTGGCCGGTGTGTAGAGGTTCAGGAAAAACAGATGAATACGTGCCTGTGTGTACATATGTATGTGCAGATATACATATATGCACAAACACACAAAAATTCACACATACCCACACATATGCATACATATGTGATATTTCTTGCTTATGTTATGCTTATCGTCATGCAATCATAAGTTGGTAATGATTTATAGTGAGATTATACTTGGTTAATGGGAACAAAATAAAGTGCAGTTACAAAAGTCCACAAAAACTGCTGACGTGCATATATTATAAGAGTTTTGTGGACCCTGATGACTGATTTAAATTAAAATGGAAAACACGAAAGAAAGAAACCCCAGTTATTTTGACTGGCGGTTAAGTGGGCCTTGTTATATAGTCTCCGTATTGCTGACCAACGCCACTGCCCTTCCCAAATTACATGACGGACTGACTCGCTGGCATGAGGGAAGTCAAGGTCGTGGGAACAAAGAGAGACCAACAAGAGTCACAGGTCGGAGGTAAGAGAGGCATAGCTCAATGCCAGGGAGCTCCGGGAGCAAAGCACGGACACCAGCAGGACAGACAGAGAAAGTCAAATCAGTCTCTACGTTAGCTAGCTGCCTGGCGGAGGTGTGGATTTGCCGGTTGCCGTCATGATACTATGGTTGGATGAGACGTTAACATCGGAGGGGGTGAGTTTAGGATATGCAGCAACTCTCTGTAAAATGATTTCAAGATGAACAGTTAACTAAAATAAGAAGAGAGGGGACAGCCCTTCCTTCCCTTCTTCCTCGGGCAGGGGAGTAAGGGCTCATTCCAGGGAGTCCATCACTCCGTGGACACCCCTGTAATCCTTCCTCATTAGAAATTAAATATGCAGCGAGTCATGTCTCAATTAAGTGACAAGTTGGATAAACATTGCAGGTGTTAATTGACCCTTCAAGGCTTCTTTGAAGCTTACTCAGCTTCTCCGGTTTCTTTGAAGTTTTGTTTTGGCTTCAGCAAGTCCCTGATTAGATTGATTTAGTCGTGAGATTGTGCTCGGTTAACGGGAACAAAATAAAGTGCAGGTACAGAACTTCTTGTGGTCGCCTCCGGTGTAATCTCGCGAAACGAGAGAGACAAAGCGGTGGAGTTATACCGGTTAGTGAATAATTGAACTGAAACCTTAAGAAACCATAAAGTGACAGATGTTCCATTGGTAGAATGAGGCAGGTCCCATCCAAAGCAGCCCAGAAGCATTCCTGAATTGATTATCAGTGACATTTTCCAGGGGAGGGGATCATACAAACCGTCCCACTTGTAGGACTTGGGTGGGCTGCAGTCTGTGGGTCCCTATAAGCATTAACAGGGATTGAATGTCGATCAGATTGGTTGGCTTGGGATTTCCAAACACCTGAACACACGTGCAAGGGACACAAATATGGGCTTAAGTGAAACCGGGATGTGCTCAGTGAGGCGGGACAGCAGGATGCTTGGGGTGAGGGGTGGCCGCATGCAGGGGCCGCGAACGGCACGTTAAGGCATTTTGGGTTTTATTTTGATGGCCTGAAGCTCAGTCATGAAGATTTTTGAGGAAGTGATGCACTGACGTGTGTTTTGGGATGCTTTTTACATGCTTTTCCTGTTCTTTGTTTCCTCTCCTCTACGCCCCTCACAAACTACCTGTCACAGAAGGGGATGGATAAATTATTCTCATTGCAGGAGTGCATATTTGAAAGATTGTAAATGCTCCATTAGCTGTTTCCTGTCGAGACTATCTGTTCCTCGTCCCTTTAACCACCACGTCTTAATTTAGACACCACAGTAGGTTAACTCTGAAATGAAATCAATTTTCTTTCTCCTTGATATTTCCAGAGTTATGAGCTATAGGCTAGACCATCAAATCAGTTCAGAAATAAAGAATACTTGGCTAGCTTCACTGCTAACCATGTTTTTAATTGCAAGAAAAATCGTAATTACTAGAGCATGTTGCAAAGAGAATTAGAAAAGGCAGCTCTCTGTTAAAGTAGGGTGTTGATAAAAGCCAGCCTGTATAAAATTAGAACCTGACTCGAAAAAAAAAGATCAGCCCTATCTAATGTATACAGAATGCATCAGGTTTAAGTGACGAGCCCCTCCACATTTAATATACGGATAATTTTGGCACATTACATCATCCACCACATTTAGACTGCTCCGAGGTAGCCATGGTTACCCTTGCATAAAACATAGCTGAGTTGGTAATTTCACTCCAAATTCAATGAAAATAAAGCTAATCCTATTATTGTCCTTAACAATTTTCCAAGTAGCTTCTCCTGAAAGTGCCCTTGCTTATATTTTCTGTATTTGAAAAATAGATTATTGGAAAATTATATGTGCGCGTGCACTCCACACTCAGACTTCACGCTGACCGACTGTCGCTGCTCTGTAACCTTGGGCTTGGGGGGGGGGCACCACCCACCTGCGCTCTACTTAGGATCTTCCGTGAAGTGCAGTGATGATACGCCTTTTAAACATACCAATTTGAGCCATTGAACATTTCAGAGACTGTCAGCTAAATTATAGTAAAATAATAGTCTTTCTGAGATAAGCCATATTATGCATTTGTACAGATCTTAAAAACGGACTTCAAGTGATTCTGTTTTGTATTACAAGTGTTCCCCTTGGATGCTTCACCACCGATTTAGGGAAACCATCTGTTCCTTTCTAGCCTCCACGGAAGAGGAGTTGAGAGTGGGGTCCTGGGTAGAAGTGCCACAGCCACGTCAAGACAGCTCTTCTGTAGTTCTGATAAACGTGAAATGTCACCCCTACAAGCTGTGCCTCCCCTGATCCCGTATTGAGGCAGCGTGTGTGTGAACACGCGTCCCGGGTCATTAGCGCCGTGGCAGTAACCTGCCGAGGGTTTACCGCACAACCACTTCCTGGAACAGAGAAGAGGGGAGCATGAAGTCCAGACCCGGACTGTCCCGTTACAGGGGTTGCAGTGGATGAGAAGGAAATGTGATTTGGATCAGAGCCCTTGAGCTTGAGTTCTAGCGCAGCCACGGGCTCCGTGAGCTTTGCCCTCAGCATCTTCATCAATAAAAGTCAGAAGATGCTAACAGGAAACCCCAAGGGCATTTGTGCAAGCCGACAGGACGCTACAAATCCTCACGAGAATACAATATGAACACAACTCTCTACCTAATAACAGCCATTGAGAGAAAGAGCACGTTGACACCCCACTTGCTGGACCACAAGGAACACAAACAGGGTCAAAGTTCCCCCCAAGAACTTTCCTAACAGCTGTTCTGGCTTTTGTGTTTTTCCCCAATTTTTTCGCAGGCCATCAATCTTGTGGCCCTGGAAGATACCTAGATCTATTTCAGAGAGCTGGACCGTGTCCTCTAGCCTGAATCCTGACACCAAGAAGACGGGCCACTGTCCTGGCCACCATGCCGCTCGCTCTGACAAAGGTGAGGAGTTGCTGTTCTCACCTCTCACAGCAGCCCGTGGCCCCACTTCACATGCAGACCGAACGCTGCTGCAGCTTGCCCCTGGCCCCTCCCTCAACACGTTCCTGAGTCCAGGACTGGAGTAGTTGGGGACAAGTAGCAGGGGGTCACACCAACAGAGATTAGGCGGGGGGTGGGGGGGCAAGAGAGAAAGCAACGCGGATAAGCAAGGAAGAGCCAGGCAAGAACTCAGGCAACGTCTTTCAGCTCCCGATTGCCACCTTTAATTCAAACAAATGCAATGGATGAGCTCGTGCCTCTCGGTGGGAAGTCACAATGTGCTCCTATGAGCCACAAGCCCTTCTGGAGACTTGTGTCTCGTTCTGATTTCACATGCCCTATTTTTATTTGAGACCTTGACACGGACATCTGCACCTCCACGTTTCCTCTCTTACATAAACCAAGTCTGTCTGGCAGAAGCTGTCCTGACCATGGGGTTCAAAAATCATTGTCAAAGATGCCTCGCTTTTCTCTCTCTTTCCCAACCTGACATCTTAGCAGCAAGGTGGTCGGTTGGTGCCCACAAACTGCAGGACCTCTCACAAACAAGGCCTTTAAAATTAATCGTATGTTTTCCGACAGTCACTCACCACATACTTTATATTGCAATGAATTTCGAAAATGAGAACCATGTTATTTTAAAAATATGACATCCCTGGGTCTCCTTTAGTTGTTGACAAAGAACATGCACTCAACAGGTATTTGAGATACCACCTTACGCCGGTCAGAATGGCTAAAATGAACAAATCAAGAGATTATAGAGGCTGGCGAGGGTGTGGAGAAATGGGCACCCTCCGACACTGTTGGTGGGAATGCAAACTGGTGCAGCCGTGCTGGAAAACAGTGTGGAGGTTACCTAAGGCATACGGAAGTGCTGATGCATAGGGGCACATGTACCCCAATGTTCATAGCGGCACTTTCTACAATAGCCAAAACATGGAAAGAGCCTAAATGTCCATCACCTGATGAGTGGATCAAGAAGATGTGGTTTATATATACAATGGAGTACTACATGGCAATGAGAAAGAACGAAATATGGCCGTTTGTAGGAAAGTGGATGGACCTTGAGGGTGTCATGCTAAGCGAAATAAGTCAGGTGGAGAAGGACAGATACCATATGTTTGCACTCATAGGTCTAACAGGAGAAACCTAACAGGACCATGGGGAGCGGAAGTGGGGGTAAAAGAGGAAGAGGGAGGGAGGCAAATCACGAGAGACTCTTGAATACTGAAAACAAACTGAGGGCGAAAGGAGGAGGGGGCAGGAAGGTATGGTCATGGAGGAGGGCACTTGTGGGGAAGAGCACTGGGTGTTATATGGAAACCAACTTGACAATAAACTATATACTAAAAGAATAAATAAATAAAGTAAAAAAAATAATAATGAGTTGACTCCAAAGAAGTTGACTTTGTAGCTCTCCTGTTTTATATAAACATTACGAGACTGGTCCAAGGTCACAAGGATATTTTTGGCAGAACACGGAGGAGAACCCAGGACGCCCAGCTTTACGCTCACCAAGTTCCACTAAGTCTGATGGCACACAAAGGGAGACAATCCCATCAACCAATTCTTGAATGTCTAAAATTGTATAACACAAAGTAAACAAATGGGTAAACTTGCTCATTTCAAAGTCTTATTTAAGATGAATCAAATATAAAGCCAAGACCAGACAGGCAGTGGTTATTTTTCTCTTAATTGAGGTAACATCTAATATAATCACAGCGTAACTAATGTAAGGAAAGTATTCACTTATTAGAATGAACCCTCTGCTTTGAGTGTTGAGTCTTAGAAAAAAAATAAATTTCAATTTAAATAACTGGTTTAAAACAGGTGATCTAATTTTATGTCATGTTTCAGAGTTGATATTTTTATCCTTTAGTCTTTATATGGAAGTGCAAACTTGAACCCACAGAAATATCCACCCTCACTCACTTCAAATTCTCCTCTACCAATGTATAAATGGCCAACATCTCCTCTGACTTACACCCTAATTTGAATATATATGCATATTATATATTACATGTAAATATATGCAAGTTAGCTTATCATTCAAGATCTGAAATAGAGAACTGATAACATAAAAATACTAAGAAATGAAATAAAACAAAAACCAGTTCAACACGTGACAAATGACTTAATTTGAGGCATAAAGACTCAAAACATCTGTTCTTTGGATTCTCCTTCTTCAACTGCACTCATAGACACAACTAAGGCTGTTCTCACAAGCAACACCAAAGACCTAGATCTGCTGGAATTGATTAAATTCAGTCTCCTCTTGTCTCCACTAGCATGCAGACCAGAGAAGTGATCCCCAGTTGACTAATTTTATGTGTCTATTGCATTAGTACTTATGGTTTCGCCTGTGACCCTTCCTAGGTGCACCATCATCAGGAAGGAAAAGAAATACACAGTTGTAGATCTGCAGCACAGTAGATAAATGGTTGGTAACATGACATTTTAAAATGTCCATCGTCTAAAAATATCTGTTTACATTGAATCAGCTCTGGGACGAATCCAAGACTAACTTAGCTCACTTAGTTACCATCCTCTCTGTTGCTTTGTAAGAATCCAAAGTGAGGGTATGTGATGTTTCAGGGCCCACGTGTGCCTACTTCCCCAGCTCCAAATATTGGCGCAAAGACGTCTTGGAAACTCTGAGATCAGTCACAATATAGAGGGCTTTGTTAGTGGTCAAAATAGCGAAGCAAAGAAAGAACACTTAGTTTGCCAATGAATGTCCAAGGAGAGCCATATACAAGCCAATGTGGGGTAAACACATGTCTTCCCCAGGACTTACCATATGGACGGTGCTTCTGTTCCACTGATCTCTAAGAAATCGTATCCTTCTTCTAGTTGAAAGTCGGTGAAGACCAAGGCAATGGTGTCCCCCGGCTCAGCGAGGATGGTCCAGGTGCAGTCCGCATTGTTCCCGTATTCTGAGGGGAAGTGCGGGCTGGAGATGGTGCTGCTGGTCCCTCGCAGCGTCCCTCCACAGGCTCCCTCAGCTGGCAGGGGCAGAAACAAAAGGGAAGCAGGTTTCAAGACCGCTTCATACACAGGTGCATCTACCAACCATCCCTCCTGATCAGTGACAGATATTTTTCAAACCCAAAATCGATGGTCTCAATATGACAAAGGGTTTCTTCTGATTTATTAATTTAGTCTTGTGGAAAGCTTACAAAGGTCAAAACAATTACCCTGCATTATTAACTGAATTTCCACTGCAGGAGAGGGTGAAATCTTGGCGTTTCTAATATTCGCAATGCACTGTTGCCATACTCTGGACATTCACCAACAGCTTCATAAAAACTTACAAAAACTTCCTCTGAGATTTAAAAGTAGGTAGCCATGTTTTATTAATTCACTGATAGCTGACTTTGAAAACACGGTGCCCTTAACAGTAGTCATTGCCCTGTTTTCTATGGATTCTGAATTGTGTATTTGGTTTTGAATTCAGGTATGTTCTTGACTAATATGATGACAGAGACACATCAATTCATAAAAACCTTCTGAATAGGAAATAGTTGCATAAAAACAAAGTGGAATAACTTGGGAAGTAGCAAGTGAAAGGTCAGTGATGACAAAATGCCTTTAAGATAGAAATTAGCACTAAAGTATTAGTTTGAGGGGCACCGATCTGGTCACGTTTTCCATAGAGTAAAACATGACTGTTATTGAACCTAGAGCATCGATTACAAAATGTTATGTACATAGTAAACTGTAACACAGGTAAGACATGTCTTGGGGTATCCTTCCCTCTTTCTTTCCCTCCTTCCTTTTGTCCTGTCAGTTTCTACCCAAAGAGCAGATTTAATATTTATGGGTGTTGATGCTATAATATAACTCATATATGACCAGCCTGTCACCAATGTGGGGAAATAAGCCTTTAGCAGCTTGTGTGCCTAGACAGGATCACGTAGAGCAGATACTTACGTTGGCTCCTGATGAGACAACTGTATACGTAAACATACTATATATACTTACATATTCACATATCTATAGCAATATAGTTTTTCATGTATGAACATGTCATAAACACATGCATGATCATTAACACACATAGCATAATGCTATTTAATATACTGATCTTATTTCTCTAGTTTTATCATATGCTGTGAAAGTCACATCCACAAAATGCAAAATCAAAGAATTACAGCACTCTTATATAAAAATAAAAACATCAATGAGTGGACATAAAAGTGACCAAATCCAATTCTGTGATGGGATGATTAAATCCAATGCACTAATTTGACTCTGTCAGTTGAAACTATATAAAGGCTTTGTAGTTCAACTCAGTGGTGAACAGCAACCCCCCCTTCCAAAGTGATAAAGGGAAAAAATAACTCCTATCAAACCTTGCTGGATTTCTGAAAAGGTAACCTCAGCCCTGAGTCACTGGTAATGATTTTAAAGACTTTGAGGCGCACCTGGGTGGCTCAGTGAGTTAAGCAACTGACGTTTGATTCTGGCTCAGGTCATCAACTCAAGGTTTGTGAGATCGAGCCCCATACTGGGCTCTGCACTGACAGGGCAAAACCTGCTTGGGATTCTCTCTCTCCCTCTCTGCCTCTCCCTGAGTCACACATGCACTTTCTCGAGCAAAATAAATAAACATTTAAAAACATATAAACAAACAGAAGTCTTTGAAACAGGTGTATTTGTGTGTATAACAGACTAGAAGAACAGACTAAGAGTGAATGGGACAAACAGCACATTGGTTGGTTCTGGGAAGCCCGTGTGCCAACCTTCACCAAGCAGGTGACATCGCACCCATCAGGGGTACACGTGGGCAGGCACCACCGGAAGCTATGGGGGTCAGCAGCAGGTCTACAGCAGGAGCCCCCCTGTGCCTTTACCAGTGGAAAGTCTGATGACCTGCAAGTGTCTCAGAAGCTGGGGTGACTTGGTTACTCCAGAGACTCCGGGAAGTGGATATACACTAACTGCCATGGGCATATTTTCATATTTTAACAGGGAAAGAGCTGTGTTGGTGCCGACCACCCAATAGAAGCTCAGATCACATGACCTTCCCTCTCAGCAAGACATCCGCCTTCCGCTTAATATGAGAGCAGTTGAGCTGAATAACATCCCTGGTCACTTTTACTTCCCAATTCTGATGCAAGGAGCCTAAAAGTGTAGACAGTGTCCTAGGACTTCAGGTGACGACTCCAGCAGAGCATGGAGGATGAAATGCCAACGGGCTGGTGAGTGAGTACCCTGCTCACTAATTCCAGAGAAGACTCGAGGCCACATTACAGGAGCGGATGCACGGTATAATTTTATGGCAACTTGGTTGGAAATAGGAGTAGATGATAAAAGACAAGCAAGAATAGAAAATGGAAATGAAGAGAATAAAAAAAGAAATTGGCAGAGAGAAAAAGAATACATTTCTCCCAAACCTACAATCACCATTGTGTTTTCTCAGATATTTTAATGCCCAGAGAACATTTTAAAATGGATTACAGTTAAAATTATGTCAGGCTAAATATATGCAGAATTTTTTATGATTTCTTAATGCAGCCTTTCATATAAAATATTACAGAATGCCATTTAGATAATCTAATTGAAATCTTTGAGAATTAAGCACATAAAACAAAAAATACTTCATGTCACTCACTGGATAAAAATTTTGTATCACAGAAAATCTCTTTAGGACAGAGAGTGGTAAAAACATATTTCTGCATATGTATTTGTGTCTGTGGGGGTATTTAAAAGTAATTTTCAATGGGGCTTCCGATATTTCTCCAATAGAACATTTTAACTATTTTTTTCCAATTTTTCTAAGTGAAATTTTTTCTAAACTGTAACATTTCATACAACTGTACACATAATAATATTTGAGGAAGGGTAACATGACTATAATTTTAGAGTAATAAATGTTTTTAAAAAGAAATTAAAGTTTTATTTTTAGGTGTATAAAAATCTATCAATAGAGTAATTATACATGTAGGTAAAACAATCGAGTAAACATTTCCCAAAGCACATTTGGTTTTGGGGAAAATGTATTTAATTGTAATTAATTTTGGAAATCATATTAGTTGTGAACTTCCAGTTTTGCTGCAAAAGGTTTAAACTGCCTTTCTCTAAAATGTAACTTTATGATAAATACTTTCGTTACTAGAAATGAGAGCCTCTTTGTTCATAGTGTAGGTTGTTGTGAGGACCCAAATACACAGGACTCAGTAAATGAGAAGATAAGCATCATCCATGATGGGAGGAGACTGTATTAACAAAGTGACTGGGAATTTTTTTTAATCATCTAGAAACTGCCTAATAGGAAATACATATGAATTACATCAATTAAAATGAAAGTATAAAATAATGAGTAAATCAGCAGAATATACTATATTATGTCAACTAATGTACTACCTCACTGAAGCAAAAGACTGAAGCAAAAGAAACATTACCTTAAACCAACTTACCTATATGAAAACATTATTTTCAAAATAGACATATAAAAATGATTCAAAATAAAAAAATGACAATGAAAAAAATTGCAACATGGCCTAGGGATGTCTTCTATACTTTTGTGATTCACATTAAGAACCATACACAAAGGGGGCGACTGGGTGGCTCAGTTGACCAGCTCATGATCTCATGGTTTGTGGGTTCAAGCCCCTTATCAGGCTCACTGGGTCAGCACAGAGCTCGCTTTAGGTCCTCTGACCTTCCCTCTCCTTGCCCTTTCCCATTCACACTTAAAGTCTCTCTCTCTTCCTCACTCTCTCTCCCTCTCTCAAATATACATAAACATTAAAGAAATTTAAAAAAGAACAATTACACAAAGAGACTGAGGGAGAAAAGATCCTAAGTGACAATTTAAACAGGAATTAATTTCAGAAATTCTACACACAGGAAAAGGTTTAAACACTCTTATTCTCACAATAAAATTAAAACAAGGGTGAAACAAAGTTTTACAATGCATTTTTTTAAAAAAGGAAAATAAGGCTGAAATTGACATTTTTCTTTGCTTCTGATATCAGTGTATATTGATATGAAATTTTGGGCAGTTTGATAATATACTTTAGGGATAATATGCATGATGTTCATATCTTTGGCAAGTCACTCAATTTGAGGTCTTAATATTTATTGAGTACATTTTAGGTGCCTGATATTCTGTATTGAGTCCTTTATCTGCACCATTTATTGAATCATTTCAAACTGTAGGAGAAAATTATTGTTCCTATTCACAACTGTCAAAAGTGAGATTCTAGTTTCTTATGAAAAACATGCATCTAGAGTGTGTGAAGAAAGTCATGAAATATCAACATGATCAAGCAAGTGGTGTTAAAATTAATCGGTATAAACATTATTGCAAAACATTAAAAGAGGTATAACTTATGTTTTGCATAAGAGCAACACGAATTGAGCGTTGTTAAGGTGTGTACTTATCAACACTTTAAAATCACTCTCCTGCCTCACTTCCTCACCACCTCGCTTTGAGTTCTGAATCACCTCCCCCAAAATTCCACCTACATCCAGATCTCAAAGTCTCTGCGCTCCTGGGACCTAGGCCATGAAACTATAGACATAAGAGTTTATTTTATGTTCAACTTGATATTCAACCTGTGCCCAGATATTTAGCTGGGTCTTACTCCGGGTAGGTGTGCAGGAGTGCTTCTGGGAGAGAGTAACGCTTGAATCTGCAGATACAGTGAAGCACATAGCTCTACTCAATGTGGGCAGGCCTCGCCTGATTCCTTACAGGCCAGAGCAGAACAAAAAGGCTGAGTAGAAAAGAAGATGCTCTCTGCCTGCCTGTCTCGAAGCCGAGACAGCCGTCTTCTCCCACCTTCTTGGTTGGATCCTGGCTGGAACGAACTTACATCACTCGCTCTCCTGAAACCCCAGCTGGACTTATCTCTGCAATGGGATCGGCACATTCCTCATAATGAATCTCTTTATGTTCCTCAAAATCTCACAACGAATCTCAAAATCACATGCCCTATTATATTTTGAAGCCCACAGAGGGTGGTAAAAAGTGGCCTAAATTACGTTAAGGTAAGTCGGACATTCCTAGCGAAACTGCTGCTCTCCTGGTGAAGCCCGAGGAGGGAGCAGTGATGTTTCCAAGGCCTTCCCTCTGCGCCGAGCCAATGAGGTAGCTGCTGTGTGTTCACAGCTTCAGGAGACAGACTCTGCTGCTGCTCAGTCCTCACTTGTGGACTGGGCTTCACTGTCATTTGTAACAGAGAGTAACAGAGCAGTAAGAGCAGCAAAGATCTTTATGAGTTTCAAAGAGAAATTATCTCAATTGAAAGGCGCCAAGAGACATGCAGAGACATTATATCCCTGTCCTGTTGTTTCATTACATCACCAGCTTCCGAGGGGAAGCTATGAAGATCTGAGGTAACCACCATAATAAAATACTCATTCACAATTCATTTTCAGGCATTTCCCCAGGAAATGTACATGGATAAAGATGACGCTTTTCTGGAAGGAAGTTGCCTGCGTCTCATTACTAACGGTACCTCTTATAAGAAATAGTAACAAAGGCAAAGCAATTTCGACTTTTAAATTATGATTAAATGGCTCCTCCACCGCACCACTGTTAACATTTTGGGCCACACAAGTCTTTGTTCTAACAGGATGTTCTGTGCACTGTAGGAAACTTCGTAGCATCCTAGCCTGTGCCCACCACTAGCCAAAAATATCCCCAACTGTACTGACAAAAAATGTCTGCAGACATTGCCAAATGTTCTTTGGGGGGCAAAACGGTCCCTTGTGGAGAACCATTTACTTAGATGAATTTAATTAGTTTTTTTTTTCCTGGTTCTTTTCAGCGGTACTATATAGAGCTTTTTAAACAGGAGAAATTAAAACCATATTAAAATGCTATGTAGCTTTCCTGGAGTCAAAATTAATAATCAATTACAAATGTGACTTCCTTAAATACATGAAAATATAAGAAAAATGTAGATGGTGTTCTCCCTTAAATAATCTATTTATATAAGATCTAAAATAACTAGAGTAGCTGCAATAGAATTTGAAAATGGTCTCATTTTTGACACACATTGCCTAGATTTCCTCACAGAGAATAGCCTTGGTAAATAAAGTTAATTAGGAAAGAGCTATTAAATTTTCTAAACTAAGATATTTTACCTCTAGAGAAACCTAAAACTCAGTAAGGGCATAAGAGATTTATTGTCCTTGTTGTAATGTATCTTATACCCTAGGATTAGGATTGTGACAGAAAGTATATGTGTGACACATGTTACTTAAATTCTCTCATATGAGCAGCCCCTAATTTCTGATGTGTGTTTTCACAAGGCAGGCTTCACCCCTTAATATAAAAGCTAGTAACAATGCAAAAATAATAAACACCAGTACTTTGTTTATTCACAAATAAAATGCTAAAAATGAATGCCTTATTTGAAAATTACGTGTAAGAGCCTCAACATTAGAGATCACTACCCAGATTTAGAAAAAACGCACCGCCACAGACCTTTGGAATCATTTCTCAATATCATTTACACACATACACACCCGCACAAAGACACACACACACACACATGAGCTCTCAGAACTAACTTCTCTTCTTGCCTTCTTTATTTCTCTGTAATCTGTTTCATTTAAATTAACCAGATGTTTTTTTTTTAATTTTACTTGAATCTTAAAATTTTCTGCTCGAAACTCTTACAGTTCCGTCCTCACTCAGAATAAAATCAATGATCTCTGTGATCTGACCCCGTGCCCAGTGCCTGCCTGACTCACTCTGTGCCCCTCTCTCTCCCCTCCTCTGTCTTCACTCTGTTCTAACCACGCTGTCTAATCACGTGTGCCCCTGCCCCGGAGCCTCCGGTCTCCTCGCCCTCCCAGGTGAGGCCTCCCCTTCCGGGTCCACCTTCTCTGATGACCATGTGTGTTTACTTCTTAGCACTTTGGTGAGTGCAGAGCATTGGGCCGTAAGCTTGATCAGCTTGTCTTTGGACTAAAGTCCCTGCTCATGGAAGGCAGCCTGGAACTCCGTGAACTCTCTTTTTCCTCCTTCACTGAGTGATGATTTCAGCATTCCCTGTGGCGGTGTCAGTGAGAAATGTACCTCTTGGGTGGTGTGACTCTGACAAAACATATTTCTGGGGCATGCATGGCTCCGACTACTCCATTTCTAGGACTAGCAGTAGGAAGCATGCTTACTTATAGAAATATGTGGCTTTTTCAAGTATATGGTTTAAAAAATATTCTCTAAAAACGGCAGCAAGCCTCTAAGTAGAGCTATTTCAGACAGAAATTAATTGCCAAGGAAGTTCTATTACTGTAGCAATCCATGAGGGGTTTAGTTGGTATGTTTATTTGGCTTTGTTTGTTTTCCACAAGAAGCTAAGCCAGGAGACCAGGAATGCTCTTTTTATACACAACAGAGCAGCAGGGAAATTTCAAGAGATAAAGTCAACGCAGGCAGAGAAAGCAAATAAATCAAAGCAGAACCTTAAGGAGACCCAGAGCAAGCTTCCTGGCACCTGGAGAAATCATTTCAAGTTCCAGAGTTAACCAGCCGATGTAAACTTAGAAATCACCCACACAAAGCAAAATGCATTAAAACAGGCAGCCACTAAAAGAAACTAAATAATTCTGGGCAATATTAAATAATATAGTTATATTAATCTAATGCAAGCTCCATAGATATTAATGTGAATAAAATGTATTGACGTTTTACTTGAATATTAATTTTGTTCTATCGGAGGGATTTATGTGACAGGTGAAAATTGGAGGATCTGATTAAGTAAATGTTATTTTAATTCCTATTCTTTCTTTCCTTCTTTCCTTCCTCCTTTCCTTTCTTCCTTCCACATTATTCAGAAAGAAAATGAAGTTAGGTTCAAAACTTCCAGGTAAATACATGACTGTAAAATTTACCATACAACAATTTTTTAATGAAATTTTGAGTATCAATATTGAGTCATTCATTATTTTAAAAAGTGCTTCCATGACTTCCATGTAAAGGCTGCAATTACCAAAACAGAGCCACGGAAGTGGGCTTTGACTGCAAAACCAAATTTCCATCAGAGTCATTATTCCTTTATTGAGGTTCACAAACTCTTGTGATTGGAAAAAAAAAATGCTACAGCTCAAAGCAGTTTGAATGCCATCAACTTAATCCAAGAAGAAGATAAGGTTTTTAATAAAAGATGTGTTTGAATCTACTGATTTCTGTAAGTTGGGAAAATACTCTTGAATGTAAGCAGAAATCAGAGTACACCATTTCCCCTAAGGAATTTCCAAACTTTTACAAAGTTTTATTCTAAACTCTAAAATTATCATATATACCTTGCCTGGGTATAAATGTTGCTAGGAATATATCTTAAGGGTATAATTCAAAATACAGAATAAAACATTATTTAGACATACTGTGCCATATTTATCATAAAGAAAAATAGAAACCAACTAAAAGTTTAACAACAGATAAGTCATTAAGTAAAGTATGATGCATCCAAACCACAGGACCACGAACGTGTTTACCAAGCATTTGTAAGATGCTTCAGTAGATTCCTCAGTTAGAATATTAAGTTTATAAAAAGCAGCGTACACAACTGGATGTATAGACTCTTCTCAACTTTAAAAATTGTATGGAAAAATATTCAGGAAAGAAAAAAAGGAATATCTACACAAACACATGCATCATGCTCAATTTCTCAGACTAGGAGATATTCTCTAAGGTCCTTTGCCTCAGGCTGTTACAACTCTGGGACCAATGACAACCTTGAAGTCAGGAGCACTGGGTTTATTTATTTATTTATTTTTTAAAATAGTTTATTGTCAAATTGGTTTCCATACAACAGCCAGTGCTCCTCCCCACAAGTGCCCTCCTCCATCACCACCACCTCTTTTCCCCCTTCACCCTCCCCCTTCAACCCTCAGTTCATTTTCAGTATTTAATAGTCTCTCAAGTTTAGCGTCCCTCTCTCTCCCCAACTCTCTTTCCCTCTTCCCCTCCCCCTGGTCCTCCATTAGGTGTCTCCTGGTCTCCTGTTAGACCTGTGAGTGCAAACATATGGTTTCTGTCCTTCTCTGCCTGACTTATTTCGCTTAGCATGACACCCTCGAGGTCCATCCACTTTCCCACAAATGGCCAGATTTCATTCTTTCTCATTGCCATGTAGTACTCCATTGTGTATATATACCACATCTTCTTGATCCACTCATCAGGTGATGGACATTTAGGCTCTTTCCATGATTTGGCTATTGTTGACAGTGCTGCTATAAAGAGGAGCACTGGGTTTAAACCAATGAGTTCTCCCACTGACTTTGGTGTGACAACATCTTCCCTTCTCTGTGCCTCATTTGCTGACCCGTAAGTGGAGATGATAATGGGTGTCTATTCACAATGCTGATGGGAGGGGTGAATGCATTCGGAAGCAGAAAGTGCTGAAACAATGCAGGCAAATACTACGTGCTCCATAAAACTTGCTATTAGTATTTTCTCCCGCTTGGCATGGAGCAGTCAGTCCACGATAGCTTGTGAAATTATTTTTTGAGCACTTTATCATAAGTTTTAAAGGTATCGCTGCTTTGGGTAAGACTGTGTTGCCCACACTTTGCTCTCACCAGGAGGGAGGTGATTCCAGAGGGAGAGAGAGTCACAAAGACATGTTGGTCAACAAGGTACCCACTGCACTGGGGATGGGAAGGCAGGAGGGCCCCAAATCCACTGGCACTGTTTCTATAGACACCACCCCTTATGTGCTACCTGAGACCACCAGATTGTCCTTTATCTTGGGGACTGTAGTCACTTCAAGAAGCAGAGACCTCCTGGTCACCCCACGACCCCTCAAAGGTCTGCACATCTCATGTATCTGACCTCCTCCCCCTCCCAAGCTCTTGAGTCTTCCGCTAGGTCCTCTGAAACTCAAGGCCAACTGTCGGGACCGCCATGTTTCTGTCTGCCTCAAGGCAAGGATTATTCACTCTCAGCAGAGTGAGCCAGTAAACAAGATTTGCATCTGGAAGCTGGAGATGACAAAAATTCCTTGGCGTCAGTCATGCTGCGCCAGACTAGAGGGCCAAGGTGCATAAAAGATCAAAACCGTATTTAGATTATTCAGTGTTAACTCTCCGCCTCCCAGCATTGCTGAAGGCAAGTCGGGCGTTTCTTTTAAATATTCATTTGACTCTATTTACCTGGTATCTGACGTAAGTCAAATGCTTTGTTCTTCCTGCCCTGAAAATTGTATATAAGAGACAGTTTTCTTAATAAACGCTCTCTCTCTTCGCTTGACCAGAAACCGTTGAGTGTTGTGTTTTATTCTCTGTGCATCCCCTTTCCTGCCCTTTCTCTCCCTCCTTCAGGAGAAGGACGTGCGATAGAAGCGCGCCCAGAGCCGGGATAGGCGCACCAGGGCCTGGTGAGCTAGCACCCCGCGGTGCCTGCTGCCCTGGGGTAGCAGGCGAGTGCCGTCACAGCCCGGAGTAGAAGCGGACGGGCAGACTTGTGTTTCTGGGTCCAGCGATTTTAGACGCCCGCGGGAAACAACTATGACAAGCGGTTTAGTGTTCCGCAGCCGTTCCGGGGCGGCGGGTTTAGGGCGAGCGCGCCATAACCGGGCTACGGACTTAGACAGCCAACTATCAGCAAAACTCCCTGTATCCCACCCATTTCTGAGGCAACCTGGTCCTTCTCTGATGGAAACCCGGATGCCCTCTGAGGACTGCGCATCATGAAGGCCTCTCACGTGGTCACTGTTGGAACTGCTGGCCCTGGCGCTGGATGAAGTGTCTGCCTACGCACATCTCATTACTACTTCCAGATACTTGGTTCTTTCCTCCCTAAAATGCCCCATGTTTGAGTCTTTTATCCCCAGAATCCAACACCTTCTCCCTCTAGCCATCTACCAAATCCCTGGGGCACCCCCATTATTCCAGGAAGATTTTTACCTCAGGCTCACTGCCATTTTCTGCAACTCCTTGCTTGGCCTAATTCTTGCTATTTCCATATCAATGCCAGACAATCCTTTGAAGGCTGGCTTCCCAGCTCACCTGCCCCCTCCTCTCACCCTCCAGCCACAGTCCTTTTATCCCCAACCTCCTCCTTCATCTCTTCAACATGATGCATGATCATTTTCCACAGCTGCATCTGAAGTGTCCTGTGATCAACCCCCATCTTTTCATATGTCCAGGCCACTTTCCCAAACACCTGAACTCCAACAATTCTTTGAACCCACAGGCCTTCGAGTTCCCTGATCTTGCCACTTTCCACTTTTATTCCCTCATGTTCTCATGTCTCCCCTTGACATCCTTAGATTTCATGGTCATTATTTAAATGCCTTAAGTCCATTTTCAATTCAAACTTGGGCCAAATCCACACTTACTCACATCTAGGTAAGTATGGCTAGAGAAAAAGCAAAACCAGAACTTTGTAGATGGGTCTAACCTTCAAATGATGGCCAAATCCAAAATGTGGCATTTAATTGTGGCATTCTTACTTAATTTCCTTCAGTTTTTGGCTTCTTCCTGGGGGAAATACCACTTCATACCTCCTTCATGCATAACATGCCAATGTCTCCTACCATATTCCTACCCTTCTATGGTGATTCTCTTTCTGGTTTACTAAAAACAGAGGCAATCAATAGAGCCACTTTAGAGGTACCTGAGCAGCACAGTCAGTTAAACACCCGGCTTTGGTTCAGGTCATAATCTCACGGTTCATGACTGTGAGGCCCATGTCAGACCCTGCTCTGACAGTGCAGAGCCTGCTTGGGATTCTCTCTTCCTCTCTCTCTATGCCCCTCCCCTTCCCATGCTCATTTGCTCTCTCTCAAAAATAAATAAAAATATAAACATTTTTTTTAAATTATGAAGAGACATAGTATGATCTATCAACACTGTTTGGTCACCTCTCTGTACTTCTGTTCATAAACTGTCTGTACTGTATACACCCCAGTGATTCCTACCTAGCATTAACACCTGTTTGTGCTCTTGCTTTCATATCTGATCGAGTCCTAAGCCAAAGCGTTACCACTCTCTCCTCTCTCAAAATGACCATTTTTCTTTTTTATTAGACAACTGTCGTCAGCATATAGACACGTTATAATTTCCCCAATTAAAAATTTTTAAAGCAACGACCTCTTGATTCCACATTTACCTCCAGATTCCACATCTACCTCCAGATTCCACATCAATCTCTAGCCCTATTATTAAAAATCCCTTTCCCAGTAACACATGTCAAAAAAGGTCTATAATTGCAATCTTCCATTTTTTCCCATTCTCTCCTGAACCCCCGTGAGTCGTGACTTTGTCCTTGCTGGCCCCCTGCAGTGGAGCTCTTCAGGTAACAGCACCAGTAAATCCCGCAGTCAGTTCTCATGTCACACGAGCTCTCAACCACACTGGACTACCTCCATTTCCTGTTCCTTCACTGTTTTCACAAGGCTTTTAAAACTATTCTTTTAGTCTTGGAATATTTGTAAATTCACAAAAGTTTGCAAAAATAGTACAGGGTGATTACATGTACCCTTCTCACAATTCCCACCAGTGATTACATCTTACGTATATAGAACCATATCAAAAGTTTTAAAATGGCACTGGTACAATGCGTGCATAGGATTTATTCCCTAGCTTGCTTATTTATTTATAAAGCTTGTTTTGTTTGAGACAGAGATAGCTTGAGTGGGGAGGGGCAGAGAGAGAATCCCAAGCCGACTCCACACTACCAGTGCAGAACCTGACACGGGGCCCCAACTTGGAAAACTGTGAGATCATGACTTGAGCTGAAATCAAGAGTCAGGAGCTTAACCAACTAAGCCACCCAGCACCACTCAGTAGTGCTTTTATGAACTACTCTTCTCACGCTTTCTTTGATCTTATTGGCCATTTATACTCAGCCCCACCTGGTTCACATCACCCTCCAATCCCTAGCATGATGCCTACAATCCCATCCTTGGGCCTGGTTTCTCCCTGACCACATTCACTCCCTTATTGGTCTCATCCAGGTCCAGTTGCATGGATTTAAATACCATCTGTATGCTGAAAGTTCCCAAATTTGAGGTTCAATTCCAGATCTCTCTCCTGAACTCAGTTTTCTGTATCCAAATTTCCACATGGTACATCCCTCTGGATGCCTAAACACATTCCAGACTTACTCCCAAGTCACATACTTCTGATCCTTCTCCTTCAAGTCTGAAGCATTAGTTTTCTCCATGTCTAATAATGGCAGCTCCACTCTCCCAGAGGCACAGTTAAAAAGACATGGCATTACCCATGACTCTTCTATTTCCTTCACATCCCATGAGCCCTGCCATCTCTCAAAATAACATCACCCTTACTCCGACCACTGCAATGGCTTCCCATCAGGTTCTCTGATTTTGTCCTTTCCACCATTTATTATTTTCTCAACACAGCAGCCAAGTAATCCTCTTAAATTCTACATGAGATGATGCCACTTCTCTTTTCAAAATACTCTAGTGCCTTTCCATGCTGCTCACAATAGGAGCGAATGCCTGTGTTGGGACCACAGGACTCTCAGGACCTTCTCCTCCCACCTTGTCTCTGAACTGCTGTCCTTCCACCCGGGCCATGCCCAGTGTGCTCTGGCCATCCTGGCCACTGCCTGATCTCCCATTCTCTCTGTGTGTCTCGGGAGCAAAGCTGCGGCCACTCCCTTGTCTGGATCTCTTTCTTAACATTCTGGTAGGGTTTAGTCCAAAAAAATGTTACTTTAGCCAAATACAGAAGTTTTCCAGGATATAGGATGTTAGGTGCTAAACCCAGGACAGCTCTGGGTAAGCCAAACAGCTGGTCATTACAGCTCTTGGTCAAATGTCACGGGTCTTAGTGAGAACAAGCATCTCTGAACACTTATTACAATGAGATGGGATGTATCTGTTTTTACTCATTTCTTTATGTATTTATGTGATCTCTCTCCAACCAAAATCATAATTTCCACAGCAGTTGGGATTTTCCTGATTCTTTTTCACTTTGTAGCCCCAGCTTCAGGAACTCATGTCCACAAACTACAGTTTGTGTGCCACATTTGGCCCCTTGTTTTTATTAAAAGCTTTATTGGAACACTGCAATGCCTATTTGTTTAGGTAATGCCTATGGAAACTTTTCTACACAATGACTGAATACAGTAGCTGATAGAGACAGTATAGCTTGAAAAACATAAAATATTTACAATCTTTTCTTGACCAAAAGAGTTTACTGAGCTGATAAGTGCATCTGAAAACATGTGAATCCTCAATAGCTAAATATCCCTTTACAGAAAGAATTAATGGGCACATATAGTAAACAGACACAGTCTACTGGAAATCAGAAGACAATCAAGACAACTCTGGGGCATCATTCTAATGCTACTAAATTCTCAGCAAATTAAAAGTAAATACTAAGATTGAAACCGGGAATAATTGTGGTGAAACTCCTCACGGCACGGAAATCTGTTCAGCAAGTGTGCAAAGCATACACAGCCTTCCGAGAACTCTGTCCTTAGGAAACAATTAAACAGAAGAAACAAAAGCCGTGCTATATGCACACACAGTAATTATAGCATTATGTACAGCCGTAAGTGTTGGAAACTCTCATTATGCTCAATTACAGGCAGAGAAATAACTATTAATTTGTATAATTTTGAGGATATTGAGAATAAAATGCTATCAATTAAAAGTGAAAAGTTTATGGGATAACACTGATCTTACAAAGGAAAGACAATACAAGTAATGTGCTCTGCGATGTGAGCTTGAGCGCTTCCCAGAGCTCGGGCTGGCCTCCTGTGGGCCCTACTCCCCCTCCACCCTAGATCTTCAATGATAACGTCTCAATAATAATAGTAATTATAGGTATTGAGCATCTCGAGATCTTATTTAATCCTTGCCAGCCTTGTGAGATTAAAAGTATTAGTCTAATGTAACAAGATCAGAACCAGAGGCGTTGCAAGAAAATAGCTTGTCCAGGAGGTCCCAGCAAGTCTGTGGCAAAGTCCTTGTGGCTAAACACGTCCTTACCACCTACCACAACGGATGACATTTACTTGGGAATATGTCTACATGGGTACTAGACAGTTCTAGAACCAAATATGGTACCTTGGATAAAATCACAGAAAAATAACAAAATTAATCCACAAAACTGAATAATTGGCACACAGGCACCTTGTGATTACGCCTTAAACTTGCCACAAGATTGTATTTAATGAGATAATGTAAATTAAAAAACAAAAAAAGGTGCTCAGCAGAAAGCCTATGGCATTGTAAACTGCGAAACATGTAAACCAGACTTACTAATCTAATGTCGACGTATATTTTCAATACTTCTCCCCCCCACCCCAGGTTTTGGTAAGCTTTAGAGTTGTTTATTGCACAGTGTGCAAGAAAAGCACTTAAAACAAAATTGTCTAAAGCCATTCAGACTTAATTTAGAGCCAGGTTTCTTCTATGAAGATTGCCCCACTCAATCTTACTTTGTAATGCGTGGTCCTGACATGACAGATCATTTAGGATTCATTTTGTGTTATTTTTGTAACATAACTGATAAAAACACAGCTGTGTTTTAAATATCACAGAATTTATAGGCTCGCAGAAAAAGCATGACTTCTCTTCCTTCTCCTCCTCTCCAGTTCTGTCTTCCCCGGCCTCTCTTTCTCCCCAGCACCACTAGCAGCTGAATGCTTGCAATTAACAAACCTTGAGTGACATTTCAGAAATCACTGGCAAGTGACATATTGTCATTTCCAGTCACGTCATGTAAGGCTTATCAATTAAAGAAATGTGCAGCTTTCGACAGCTCTAAATGAAACACGCATACATTATCTAGCCTGTTTTATTAAAGGTATTATTACTGAGCTAGCTCCTGGTTCCTTAGTTCATGGCATCTTTGCTTGCTAACTATGATTCATTCTTTTTTTTTAAAGTTTAATGTTTTGTATTTATTTTTGAGAGACAGATAGAGACAGTGCGAGCAGGGGAGGGTTAGAGAGAGGGAGACATAGAATCTGAAGACAGGCTCCAGGCTCTGACCTGTCAGCACAGAGCCCAACGTGGGGCTCAAACCCACGAACCGTGAGATCATGACCTGAGCTGAAGCCGGACGCTCAACTGACTGAGCCACCCAGGCGCCCCTAACTCTGATTCATTCTAAAAAAGAAAAAAAAAAAACAGGCAACTGTCCTGAACAGGATAAAATCAGTAAACTCTTAAAAAAAAAAAAAAAAAGACAAAACAGCTGTCACATCCTGTATTCTTTAAAACCATCACATAACAGTGACAATGTTTTTGACACATTTAGGCGAATATTTATCTTAAATGCATCTTTAGACAGAAACAAGGCTAGAGCTTTATGGGAGCTTAGCTTTCAATAATGATTTATTTGTTATTTTTTTAATGGTTTATGGATCATGATTTTCAACACAACAAAAGTGAACCACATGCCTTTAACTTCCCCCGAGGAGGAGGCAGTCCGAGATAAATGGAAGACGCACCAGGCGAGACCTGCCCATAGCAGCCAGCGTCTCTGTAGCCTTGGGTACCATTCCTTCTGTATCAGAGAATTCGATTCCTCATCTGCAAACTATAAACATTAACCTCACAATTTTTGGACAACATTAAACAGTATACGTAAACTTTGTAATGTGTCATCTGTCACAGAAGATTTAATCTAAATGAAACGTTTAGCCAGGCTATCTCAATTTCCCCCTTGCTTCCTTTCCTGAGTATCTCACAGTTTCCTAAAGAGATTCCACTGGCTAGAAATAGAAAATAAATTAATAATTATTGGCCAACCACCTCTCAAATATTTTGTATCTTGCCTCAGCTGCCTCCCAACGTGGTTCTGTTGGGGCCAGAGAACCTCCTCGGAGCTCCTGCAGTGAGCCACTTCTCGGCGGCTCCCACAGGGTCCAGCCTTGTGCTCAAGGCTGGGAGGTTGTTGGGAGGGCACACCCGGGGTGGGATCCAGTGAAGGATCTAAAGATGCCAGGAAGAAAGAGGGATGGACCAACCTAATCCAAAGAAATCCAACCCCTAGAGCAGGAAACCCACTTGAGAAAACAGACCACTGTCTGCTTTGTTTTCTCCAAGGTTGACTTACTCTGTAAAGAAATAGCCTCAGCAAATCATATTTAGCCTTTGAAATAAAACAGGAGAAAGGCCTTAGAGCCAAACAGCCCTCTCTGGACTTAAGGCTCTGTTGAACTAAGCTTACACATCAATTTTTTCATTTGCTGCACACGGTAGTCACTCCGCCAAGCAGTTTTAGTCAGTGTTTGGCTTAAGTCATTTGCACACTCAGAAAATACTGAGACCAGCAGCCACTTTTCTCTCCTGGCATCTGACTGCCTTTAGTTTTCTCCTTTCTGGGCACACGATGTCTGAGTGGCCTGCGGGGGCTGGGAGACATCTTCGGGCACTGCACGCAGGACGAGGAGTAAGAGAACACTGGAAGCGCCCCTGTGCTCTCTGGAGGGGGAAACACCGGCCCACCCCAAGCCTGATGCAGCCCATCTCCAGACAAGCCATGCCCTCCCCGGCCCTTCCCACACCTCAGGGCTCGGGCACACAGTTCTCTAGGAGAAATGTTTGTTTCATTCAGATTCAAATATTTGTTTCCAAACGAAAACTTAGATTCCTGTAAAGACACATATTTCCCTTGTAAGTTAGAAGGGAACGGACAGGGCAATTTGTAGGGACAAATGGGATACAATGCCCGAGTTCGGATTGTGCGTCTTCCAGTTAACTGCTGCGTGACCTCAGGAAAGTCACGTCGTGCCTTGGTGCCTGAGATTGTAAATCACAAGACCAGGGGAGACATAGAACTTGAACGGTGATCTTCAAGATTAAATACAAGGATATATATAAAGTATCTTAACAAGGGTTGCCACCTTCCCTGCTATCATATCTATTTCTTAAAACTTTACGATTTGAGTGACCAAACTGAAATACCTATCATTGGACAACAGATGCTACTCTATTTGCTACTTATTCAGATACTTTGAATTTGATTGATTATTCCCTTCAGAAGAAAAGGAATCTAGAAATAAGCTACACCTGGACTAAATCAATATTTTCTACACTGCCATGCTAGGTATATGCATTGGTGTATCTATGGGCATGGCGTATATGTAACTCTTGTCTTACCATTGCATTCCAACAGTGACAAGTAAAATACAATGGCCTGCTTCTACTTAAATCAGCCTCAGAGATTAAAAAAACAAACAATAAATAAATAAATAAAAAAGATAAAAATATAAAATTAACAACATATTGGCACGCACATAAGGCTTAAATCTGAGTGTGGGACATGTTAAGGGCAAAAGAGAGCTCACTGTAATTTGTCATGGGCATTCTTTGTTACGTGTTAGTGTTCATCTTCACTCTGCTTTTCCTACCTTACAGATTAGGTTCTGAGGTCCTAATACCCTACAGTCTTGTCAGTGATTTTGTTTTCAATCATAGCTATTAGCAGGTTAAACTAACCTCACAATAAATTAAAATGATTAGGTAAAGTGTCTGTAAATTAGTTTCATAATATACATGAACTGAAGACATGTGGAAGATCTTTTTAATATAACTATTCATAAATAAGAGCTGTCTGATTAAAAAAAAACAATTCCAAAGAATATCAATGATGCATTAAAAACCCTTTAAGAGCAACTAGCAGTGAGATCCTATAGTTTACATGAAGTTACTTTTAGACTGTTTGCCATGGGCTTTAGTCACTTAGTTCCAAAATCTGAAGCTGTTTTCATGACTAGAAGGGGGGGGCCCATTGTGAAAGTAGGGTAATTATAATAATTAAAATTTACAGAATTTCACTATTTCAGGTCTTTGCTAAGCATTTTGCCTGGATTATGTCACTTAATCTTTACAACATATGAAACAGGTACTATTGCCCAGAGGAGGACATTCAGACCAGAGGGAGAGAGTGAGTTTGACCAAAGCCATGGCACACAAATGGCGAGTGGGATTTGTTCCCAGGTAGCCAGCGCTGGAGAGCCCTTTGCAAGGGGCTTGGCATATGTCACTGCATTTAATCCTCATACTATTACTGAGAATAGCATCTTTTCAAAACACTTGGCTTCTTCTAAACATAATTCTGTATAGAGATTGTTGGGTGTGTGGTCTCCGGAGCAGAATCGCTAGGTCCAGCCCTCACCTGTACGGCTCTCTGTCTTTGTGATCATCCTACTGTAGTGCACACCACAGCTTCTAGTTGGAGAAGAACTCAAAGAAAGGCATGTAAGGTGCTTCCAGCAATACAGATCATGAGTGCCAGGCCCCAGAGTTAAATCTCGTTCTTTCCTTCCCTAGAATGAGTCTTATTTTTTTCTTGCGTACTTTGAGTCATACATGCACTGAAGCGTTTCCAATTCTTTGCTTACTTGACTATCTACTCTGCACCTTCTTCTAAGTTTTCTGTAACCTTCATTCATCAGGCCCCAATGTCACTTGTTCCAAAAGGAAGACACTGTCTGAAATGAGATCCCTTTTGAGAAACCTTTTTGGATTAATCAAGAGCTGGCTCACTTATCTCTTGCCTAAACTAATTTTAAAAATAGACTCTACTTTCCGATACCATTCAGCTCAAATCTGTTTCAGCAATTGCTGAGAAGTTAAAGGAAGAATTCCAATCAGTCTATGGCAGAGATTTGTATACTTCAGACCCATTTTCTTATCAGTCCTTATGATAAACCTACATTTATATATTGAATCGACATCATAAGTGAAAATGAAACCCACTCGGTGCAGAACTCCACATGCATTAACAATTGGTGTGGAAAGAACAAAGAATACTACAATTCCTCCGCCTGGGAATATGAGTCATTTGAAATAGTAGCCGCTAGCCTCTGTGGTGAATGAGAACTTGAAACATTGCTGTTTCACACCGAGGTAGGTTGTAACTGTGAAGTGCACACCAGGTTCTGCAGAACAGTCCGGAAAAATGCAAACTGCTTCATTCATATTTTATATTGATTATGCACAGTCACCTTTGGACTATGTTGGGTTCAGAAAATGCATTATTAAATTCACCTGTTTCTTATTACTTTATCAATGTAGTTATTAGGAAATTTTAATCACCTGGTTGTCTCATGCTTCTGGGTTGCACTGTATTTCTAGTGGAAAACACTGTTCGACACACTGAGGAACTGGCTATGATTAGGCATGGGGCCCCTTCAGCCCTGCCTGGGGGACGACGGTCATGGTCCCCGCCATCACACGTGGTGTGGAGGCTCGGGGCCACAACCAGGCCCACCCCAGACAAGTGTATCTGTGGCATTTTCCCACACCACGTGCATTCTTCTTCTGCCTGAAAAGATAATGAGTTAAAAATATAGTATCTTCCTTCAAAAAATGTTTCACTTGTGTTTCCTTTCTTAGTAATCTCTGTTTTCTCTTTTGACATATGCCTGGAAAACCCCCTTTTTTTTTTTTTAGTTTGAGTCAGTCTTTTCAGTTACAAACTTCAAAACTCACTCATCTACTTTCACGTCTGTGTGTGTGTGTGTGCGCGCGCACATATGTGGAGAGAGAGAGAAAATCCATTTCAGCAGAAGTCAAAATATGCTTAAAATCATGAAACTATGCCTTAACGATGATTCTGGGAAGAGATGTTTCCATGCACAATTTTACACTCAGGTTTAATATCCATCGATGTGGATGCAGACAGGCACCTCTGTGGGCACACTGAGGCTCAAGGGATTTTCCTCAGAATCAGCCATTCTTAGAAAGCTTCTCTGGGGCGAAACAAGGAGAAAGGAAGGTACTGGATTGGGAAAGAGTGAGATTAGATGGGGCACCGAGGAACAGCCCCAGAGCCAGTGTGGAGCTCTCTGAGGGACCGTACGTGGAGAGGGGGGAATGGGATTGGGGAAATGAAGGCAATGGAGCTAGTGACGGTGACGGAGGTCCAAGATCCTGGGGCAGGAGCAACAAGACACTTCAGGAAAAACTGCCTGTAGAAGAAGCAGCGGTCAAGTTTAAGAGAAAGTCAGTGACCTTCAGGATGAGGAACAGAGTTTGCTCCTAGTAACAACTCGAAGAAGGATAAAGTAGAAGACATCTGGACTAGAGTGACAAAGCTTAAATTTTATTGATCCATAAAGGAAAAATAAAGATAATTCAGAATTTTAGGAAGGCAGCCATAGCATGAATGCCATTTGCTGAATCTGTTTTCCTCTTCTTCCTGACTTTACAGCTGATCTGACTCCTAGCCTCCCTTCCAGTTAAGCATGAACGCAATGGCTGGGCCTCACCAACACAGCACATGTGCAGGGACCTGCTCAGACAGACTCCAGCTCTGTCCTCCCTCTGCCAAATGGACGGAGACAATGCTGGCAACAGATTCAAAGTCAGATGCAGAAGCCCCCAAATTACCACCAGCATCAGAACCAACGACCAGTCAGAAACACTCACTTGGGGTTTACCATGCGCACACACAATATTTGTGATTGAGCTTGTGATATTGCCTTAAATAAATAAGCTATACGAGACAGCCTTGGTCCAAATGCGAAATGGAAGTAATCATGGCATTATTATGAATAATTGAGGCTGAGGAAGAACACATCTGAACTCTGAGAGGCCCAGGGAGGGAGAGACTGGATTATAGAGGAGGCAGGCTAATTACAGGCTAACACTTATGCGGTGAAAAATATTTACACAGTTATAATAATAGGAATGTTGTTTATTGCTTTTCAGCCTTTCAACAAGTTAAGAAGGACTTAATTATGATTATAACATAAAATATAAATGTTAAAAACTTTGATATTGCAAAAGTTCTATTACAGCCGATAGAATACAGGAGGAGGAAAGGATTAGAAGATGCACCAGAAAGAGCGAGGCCAGCCTAGTTATTCTCTCTTCCTGCTGCGTCTCCCTGTAACCCCCAGAAAGCCTCATGGGGGCTCTGACTTCTGGGTCTGTCCCTTTTTCTATCACTTTTGTGCCTCAGAAACCAATGCTGGGAACAGACTGTGGGGACCATGAAGGGGCCTTAAGACAGGACTTAGTGGGACATAGGATGGTGGGCACCAGCCTCCACCAGCCTGCAAACCAGGGTGGACGGCCAGCCCGAAGCCACAACCAGGATGCTCTAGATGCAGGCTTACACCTGAGCCAGAAGAGCCAGGCTCCAAAGAGCGCCAACGAGCTGCCCCAGGATCACCGCTGATCAATCAGAACTACGCCCTTCCAACCAATCAGGATGAAGCACCTCTTCCCCTTTAACATGTTGGGCAGGAGCGAGGATTCCCTCTATGTAAGCAGGACCCTGCAGTGTTTGGAGAGGCCAACCTGCTATTTGGAGGTCCTCTCTCTTTCAGCTCACACCGTAGCCCCATTAAAGCCTTGCCGGTGCCTTTGGGTAGGGGGAGAACCGTGTATTATTGTTATTTTTTTAATTTTTAATGTTCATTTGAGAGAAAGAGAGAGAGAAGAGTGTGAGCTGCAGAGGGGCAGAGAGAAAGGAAACACAGAATTGAAGCAGGCTCCAGGCTGTGAGCTGTCAGCACAGAGCCCCACACAGGGCTCAAACCCACCAGAGGTGAGATCCTGACCTGAGGCTCAACCGACTGAGCCCCCCAGGTGCCTCTGTATGATGTAATCTTTTAAAGACAATATACAGAAACCCAAAATTAGGATAAAGCAGACACACTGGATGGGAGTAACAGAAGTATGTCATCCTAGTAGCAAGATGTGGATTAAAAATAAAAATTAAATTAAACTGATTAAGAAAGTGCAGTATAAGAAGTTATAATGACAAAAAATAGTTAAATGTTATCAAAATATCTGTGACACAGAAATATGGTAGCTTTGATGGCCTGTTTCTTTTCATAGCCATCCCTTCACTACAGCTGCTATTTTTTTAAATTATGCGCATAGGCCACTTATATTAAACAAATTTTAGTAAAAGTAGGATGATATATCAACTGTCTTGTTCTAATGTCTAAGCCATAAATTTACAGCTTATGTCAGCACCACTTAAAACGTCTTTACTTTTATTACAAGAAAAATACTGCTTTCCCTGCCTGCATTTCAAGGTGATTAGAGATACAAACAGGTTCATGAATTTATGGACTTTGGCATCTTTACAAATTGAAATTGTAGAACTATGATTCTTTTAGAAAACTTTTTTCAAGTTTATTTTATTGACTTTTTGGGACCAAGAGAGCAAGAGGGAGAGAGAGCATCCAAAGCAGGTACCACACTGTCCATGGGGAGCCCACAGAGGAGTGTGAAGTCACGAATGGTGAGATCATGACCTGAACTGAAATCAAGAGTCAGGGGCTTAACCAACTGAGCCACCCAAGGGCCCCCATAACTATGATATTTAAACTTTTTTATGGTAGTTCATAGGAGTTGTGCACAAAATACAGAAGAACCTATGAAGTGCAGAATATACAAAAACAAGTTACTTAGGACAGCTTGTAATTGGGACTGTCTTCAGGGATCGCTGCTCTGCGACATTAACAACTCTTTTGTGAAGCACTTGGCATGTACCAAGTGTGCTGTCACTGAAAGCATGAAGGCACACGAAACGTGATGTCTGGGGAAGCAAGAGCATGCATCTCTGGGCAGAGTGGACCAGCGTTGGCTTGGAGCTGGCTTATTCCCAATAGCATATGTCTGATGCAACTGTCCTATAGTTCATGCTCTGCATAAATGAGCCCAATCTCTTCACGTCCCCAATTGTCCCTCATGTCTACATATTCCCTGTGTGACTGTATACCTAGATTTATGCAGCTGGTGTCAGATCATACTAATACTTTATTTTTAAAAAAATTTTTAAACACGTTATTAATTTTGAGAGACAGAGAGAGATAGTGTGATCAGGGGAGGAGCAGAAAGTGAGAGAGGGAGACACAGAATCCGAAGCAGGTTCCGGGCTCTGAGCTGTCAGCACAGAGCCCGACGCAGGGCTCGAACCCACAAACCGTGAGATCATGACCTGAGCCGAAGTCAGATGCCCAATCAACTGAGCCACCCAGGCGCCCCGGGATCACACTAATACTTTAAAAATGAAGTCCAGAATCAGAGTTGCAGGGTCTAAAGAGAGGAGGGAAAGGAGTGACCTGCCTACCTCATTCTGGACTAACATGATTTGAGGACCACTTTCCCCCCTAGGGTTCTTCAGATCTGACCATTGTTTCTTAAAAAGAAACATTTTCTGAATGCAGCACCTCACCTACTTCCTTTCTACTTTCTTGTGTGATCAGCCCATCAATCTGGAGACAACTGCTTGCCTTCAGTTTCCATTCAAGAAGAATCGCTCCTCTTTTGTATTGTATCCTCTGTGGCCCTCCAGTGTCCTGGGGACCTAAAAAATTTGTGATATATCCTGGCCCCTCATGTTATAGTCTATTTTATTAAATAAAACAGTAGGGGAAGCCTACAGCAAATTGAGAAGGCACTTCAATTCTGAGCTGAGAGCATCTGTTATTGGATCTCTGTGGTCCCTTTTCTATTTTGCCCACCACAGCTGCACACACAGCAACAGCAGATCTCTGCAAAGACTGGAAAAGACAACAGGACCATAGGCAATAATGAGATACACGTAAGGAAGATGTAGACATTAAGTTGAAAACACCAGGGTAAGGGAAGAAGACTGAGGATGATAGTTCCGGAAGAGCAATGTCTAAAGTCTCAGCCTGGGGGCAAGTCAGTGTGATGTCGAGCTCCCGTCCACAGGAAGAGCTGGCTGGCCTCCATTTTATGATGTATTGATTTTGTTAAATAGATGATACTATCATTCTGCTCTAAAGAGTATCACATGATTCTAGAAATGCTGCGCACCTTTAAGTATCATTGTTCAGGTTAAAGGCTGTCATTTGGAGTTCTCTGTACATTTTTCAACAGTGGCGAAAAGTCATGGTAATGGGATCATAGTGGTGTTCCCGTTAGTCACACTATCAATCCTCCAGCAATTCCCGGAACTAAATAACTAGAATGTTGGAGAAGCAGAAAATATACTCATTTCATTTTTATAAATTACCTAAATCTACTTCACTGAAATTCATTTATCTCTCTCCTAGAGATGCCCCAACTGCACACTTACAAGAATTAGATCATTGATTTCTTTTTCCTTATGATTCAGTTATCCAATTCAAGGAGACACTGTGTTGCAGCCTTCAAATGTGTTTCATAAAATAATTATATCTAATTTAATGCCCTTTGAAATGCTACTGGCCCAAGCACTGGGAAGAGTAAAATGTAAGCAAAATGCAATAATCTGTAATAGAGGAGAAAAAGTATTTATCCTGATAAAAGCATCTTAATATCATTGGAATTAAATAGATTGGTGACAGAATAAGGAAGGGTGGGCTTACAGTTATAGTAACTTTGACTTTAAAAAGGTGTTTAATTGTGGAGTTAATAAGGAGCTTTCAATTAAGAAGAAAACTTGTTGGGGGAGGGTGGGCAAGAAAGAAGCTGTCAGGGCTCCTGCTAATATTTATTTTTGCATAGTCAAGTTTATGTGGACTCCTATTTGCTACTCAACATGTTTCATGACCTCGAGTAAGTTCTTGAACGGGAGAAACATACAGCAGTCCGGGGAAGTAGCTGGAGACGAGGCTCAATTTTAATGTGCGAGAAATCAAGGATCTAGTCACAAAGTCTGTATGACTGACAGACTATCACTGGGAAGAGTAAGAGAAAAAATATTAAGACATTCTGTTCAGATATGAACTAGCAGCAACATAAATGCTATAGACAAAAGGACTTTTTTAAAAGCAATCTCAAAAGATGTTGCATGGTAAGAAGTGACAGACACTTGGACCCGAGTGTGAACTTGATAACTTAGTAAGATTTATGGCCACAAGGGAGATAAATAGAATAGGATAAAAAAAGCAAATTTTTGGAATGAAGCATGGAGTGGTATGTTGGGAAGGACTTCTTTGGGAAAACCACCCTGGGCTTTAGGGTTTACCAGGGTCTGTGGCATAAATGCCCTCCATGGGATGAGGAAGGCAAAGCCACAGAGAAGCTACAATCAGAGGCTTTGAGGAAAGCCAGCGCCCGTCAGCTCTGACAGAATGCCACATGTGCGGAGAAACGCTTTAAGTCTGTATCTGAGGCCATGGACAGACGGCATTTACGGTTCAGTTAAGCCCAGGCTTCCATGAGGCAAGTTGGTAGCCATGTTGCAGGGCTGGCTCTCCGTTCCTCATGAGTCATTGAGGGGTTCCGGCCGGGAGAGGAGGGGGCGAGGCAGAGGTGTGTGTTGGAAAGAAGGAGTGGGGAGTAGAATGTCAGAGAGAGGCTGAGATCCTATGGCAGGGGCTCTTTAGCCGATCTGAAGTGGGTCTGGGTGAAAAGAAAACAAAATCGAACTGGAAAAGCACAGTTGGAGTGGGAACAGAGGTTAGCAACAGTGAGAAAGGGAAACAGTGGCACACGGAATAAAGGAACAGAGCTGGAGTAACTCCAGTGTTTATCCGGAGCGGACGGGGTCTACTGGTTGAGGAGAGTTGGTGAAAACACAAGGTAAATGAGACAAACTTTGACTACGTTGCTCTTCTGACAAGATGGAAAATAACAGCAACAAGACGACAGAGTGAGAAGACAGGTAACAGACTTCAGAAACACACAGAGGAAATCAGCATCTCCAGAGGAATAACAGACACTGGGAACAGGAAACTTTCCAGGTAGGATTTGCTCTACGGGAGAGGAAGAATTTGAGCGTGCTCTAACTGAATGCCACCCCCTACGAGATGGGACACCTTGTGAGCAAGTCACACTTGTTAACCTGACCCCTCGGCTGACAAATGAGTCTTTAATAAAATACCTATTTGTGAAGAGGAAACGTGAACAAGTAATGGCCGACCCGTCATAAGTGAGCAGTCCGATCAGTCGTACGAGCCGCCGGCCGGAGCGACGGGAATAGTGGCAGCCATGTGCCATCGTCCCGTAATTAGCATCAGAGAGATCTTAGGAGACTACAACATGTAACAGAAAAAAATTTTTTAAAGAAAGTGTTCATTAATTAGCAGAGACTAAACTATAAGCATGCCGACGCTAACAGTACCCCGCCTGATGCGGACCCGCGCCTGACACGGTGACCTTGGAGTCATGTGCTTGCTTGAAAGCACGGATTAGAAGCCGGGCATGGGTGTGAGTCTTCAAACATCGTATGCAAACTGTCCCTGGAACCTTTTGAAAATAAAAATTCTGTTTCTGTATCTGCTGAGCGTTGGTGCTTACTGTTTCCGTGGCTGCTCTGAGCATTAAATGACATGGTCCAAGCACTCAGCATGTGTTCTGGCCCCACGTGAAGGTCGTAATACATGTTGGCCACGCTTTTGCTTTTGAAACCCTAAGATGAGTTTTTCTCGGGAAAGCCAGAACTTAAGTGTTACAGGAGGCTCTTTCCTCTAGTTAATGGATCGGTGAAATCATGTTATGGAAAAGGTTAAAAATTGCAGGACACCAGGAGAGTAATTCTAACCTTGCCCCCAAATCAGGCTGCTGAATCCTTGGATAGAGTGTGTTTCTTTATGATCACCTTATTTCAAAGGTCTAAGAGTGTTGAAAAAGTCTTTAAAAGGCATAGTTTAATTTTCAAGTCGTGTTTGTCATTTTTAGTGAGAAGAAAAGGTAAAAAAAAGGAGCCATCCAATCAAGAAGGGCATAAATGTGCATAGTGAATCTTAGCATCTATGATAGTCGATGATCGCATTATGCAGAAGGCTGTAGAAAGTGAGAAACAGGATGAGGAAACATTTGGAGGTTTAAGGAACACGTGTAAATTTCTCATCGGCCTCACAGGGCCCAGCGATGGCTTCCTGAGCTACACGGAACACGATTTCCAGGAACGGAATACGCTAGCATGATCCGACCCAGCAGGACGTGAATTCTGTGTTTAGTGGAAACTTCTACACCATCCATATCAAAGCCTTAGCCTGGGTTCACGGCACAGCTGGCCGTAGGGTACGTACCCCTGCAGAACGGAGCTGGAAAGTCCCAGGAGGCACCGTTCCCAGGGCTGACGATGCAGGTCAGAATCGCATGACCTTCCAAGATGTAGCCGGAGACACAGCTGTATCGGATCTTGTCTCCTATGTTGAATCGGGTGCCATGGAGAACTCCTTTCAGGATCTCCCCAGGATTTCCACACGTATGGCTGGGTAGCACTATTGAAAGAGAAACAAATGGAGAAAGAAAAGTCAGAGATGTTGTGGCTGAGATCAACTTCTAGCACAAAGCCCGCACTGCATTTGAACTATTCCGATGAGCAAAGCTAGTGCAAAATCATTTTCCTCTTGTCTGAAAAAATAAAGAGAAAATATATTCTTTTTTTAAATAACATCTGCCATTTAACCTTTTATAAGATTATTTTAAAAGTACAAATAAATGCAGTTTGAGAAGAGAAAGAAATACAGTTCTGTGCATGGTGTTCTAGATGATGTCTACGTTATTTTCCTCACTATGAGATTCTCCAGACAGATAACACAGTAGGATACGGACATCTGAATGAGCAGTATCAGAAATACAGCATGGATGAATATTTATGCCATATTGGTCTTCACTCCTTTAGAACCAGCACCACCAAATACACATCACTAATCAATGTTTAATCACCATTTTATGGATACAGCACTGAACTAAAGAATAAATGGAAGACCTCATTCGTGAATGTATCTGACATAAAAATACACCACTAGCATATTCCAACTTGTCTGTTAGGCTTCATGCCTTTATAGTGCCTGAGTCACAACAAAGTTTTAGCCACCGGTTTTGACAAAGTCTTATATTCATCTGCTTGTCAGTAAGAAAGCCTTGATTCCGCTCTTTCTTGACCTGTTCGCTTTTTATGTGGACAGGATTCTTTGCCTAATTCAGTTGCCTTGAAACCTCATTGCCAGGAGGCCATCCCCTACTTAGAACACAATTTTCAACCTAAGCGATTCACTATTAGGTTAAATGGATGAAGCCGAAGATTGGTGGTTGTGTCTATATCTTTATAGTTTAAATTTAGCATATGATCAGTAAGCCAGAGCGATCATGATGTACTGAAATAAACCAAGGAGACTATCACTTAAAAAGAAATGAGTTCTGGGGTTCCTGGGTGGCTCAGTCAGTGGAGCGTCCGACTTCGGTTCGGGTCTTGATCTCACAGTTTGTGAATTTGAGACCCACATTGGGCTCTGTGCTAACAGCTCAGAGCCTAGAGCCTGCTTCAGATTCAGTGTGTCCCTCTTTGTCTGCCCCTCCCCTGCTCATGATCCGTCTCTCTCTCTCTCTCTCTCGAAAATAAATAAATGTTAAAAAAAAAAAGAGAAATGAGCTCCAAAAACATTTCCAAGACACAAATTAGATTATTTTATGTGTCTATCCTTTTTTATTAAACATGGATTGGGAAGTGTATTTTGGTATATATGTATAAATATTGCAATATACTGGGTTTTTTTTTTTTTTTTGTAAATGGAGAAATAAAACTTTCCCAGTGAATGGGGAGGGAATTTAAGGGATTTCCAAAATGATTTTTATTACAAAATTAAATATGTATAAAATAAACTACATAGAAACATCTAGAAAACAAACACTACCACTTAGATATTGAATATTGACATGTTTATGAAATCACGGTCAACATAGTCAAAGGGTCCTCAGCTCTAGTTTTGAAAAGATAGTTTGTGACAACAGTGTACAGAAATCTGTTTGATATAAGACAATAGAAAATAGTTCATGATCATCCACATTCTTCTTTGTTGCCTTTCATAAAAAAGAAAGTCTGTATTTAATTCTACATTTGCTATTGCTAAACCGATCAGTATTTTAAAAATGTTGTTTAAAAAGACTGCTTGGTATTTAACTGTCTCTGGCTTTTTGAAGGTAGAAATGTACAGTTCATTCTTAGAGGAGCATTTCAGTTCATAACTCAGGACGTCTGCCCTCCGACAGTAGCCAGGGTCCTGACAGCCAGAGACAGGAAAGGCCGAAGACAAATTTCTATCATCAATGGAGAGAGGAGGGTGGGGGTGGGGGGAATATGTACCTATGAATGCTTTTGTTGTGTTCCCTCCTTGTCCAAGAATATTTAGAATTAAGAAATCCTCCCTTGCCTTTTTCAAAGGGCCTTTATTATTTTCATCAAGTGGGGCTAAGACTTATTAGAATATACATTTTCACTTGAGATTGTGTCCAGATAAATGGTCACTCCAAATAAAAGAATTATCAATGTAAATCTGCCAAAAAATTTTGAAAACCTGCTAAGATAACCACAACACATGACTGCTTTCAGAATTGGAAAAAACCAAATGAGCCATTCTGCAAGTTGATGTGTCCTGTACAACTTTTCTATCCATCTGTCTATTAAAAACAACAAGAAATCATTTTTAACAATTAGCGTTCACACAGATAATGTAATTGACTTTTGTGCAGAAAGACCATGGTAACCAAAGTACAATATGAGAAGGATCACACGGAGTTGCTGCTGCATGAACAAACACCATTCTGTATTACCTGTTTAATACCTATTTACTACATTTAAAGAAATGTGAAATGCCACATGTAAGACCTGACCGTGCACTGACGTTGCTAGAAAGTGTAAAATTGCACGGACTTTGAAATGCTTTAGGGGAAAAAAAAATCACTCCTGAACATAAGGATCTCCCCTAGTAGAGTTCTGAAAAGAAAACATTCATGTCTTAAAACTTTTAAGAGAGCCGGATGGACTATTTTGGAGCCGCTCGTGTCCATCAAAGCCCTGTGCAGAGAGGGGCATCTCTGTTTCTGGGCCACCCCAGCCTCCCCTTCTCCTGTCATCTGTTCCCGGGCACCTTCGACATCTCCTTTTTTGTTCTTGTCCACAGATTTTGTCTTTATTTTACCATCTTGACAGTTGCATTCGAATTCAGAAAACGTTCACCCAATACGTATTATGTGCACGACCTTGTTTTCAACCGCCCATAAAACGGAATGGAAAGAGAACGGGATTTAAGACTCTCTTATTAGCTCTGTTAATCTACTAAAATGTGTCTTCATTGGCATTTATTTCACGGGGGACAGTGTGAGGACTGAGTGAGACAATGCAAGTCTCAAAATACCTGCTCTGTGTGACTCTGTCGTTGGATCACATCACAGCCAGCTGCCTCCAGTGTAGATCTGGAATAGCTCTCACATCTGGGTCTATACGGTGTCTAGAGCGATGTTCGGCTCTCAGCAGGGCCTTGCTAAATCTATATTTGCTCAATCAAGCGGTAAATAAAAACATGAATGTAAAGTACCTCATGTTTTCTTCTAGATACATGAACAACAGAGAGTCACATCGTTTGTAGCTTGACGGGAACAGAAAAAAAGCAAAGGAGTTTTCAAGAACCAAGTGAATGAGGTGACATTTCAGAAAGACTGAATCAGAAATAAATTGTCACGTTAAGCCACTTTTCCCCCTAATTTAACTAAAAATGTAAATAGGACTGAGGCTTAAAATGAATTAACGTTTTTTTAAAGCAAAATAACTTAGGAAATGGGAATAGGTGATTTAAAACTAAGTCTTAAGGTTTAAAGTTACTAGCTGATTGGACAAAGTTCTACATTTATGATTTGGGAAATAAGGATTTTTATTGTCAAGCAACAGGGTTTTAGGGAAAACATATTAACATTTTAATGTGAACAACTGTGACAGGCAAATAGAAAAAATTGAGGATGAATTCAAATACTAACTTACAGTTGCAAAGAAAACAGCAGAAATGTACCCATTACAAAACCATTTTTAAGTTCATTAAGCCATTATCATAACACCCTAAATTGTGAAAAAGTCAATGAAAATAATTCTAGCTCTATGCAAAGATTTAAGACAATGACATGTAAAAATGACCAAAAATCCAAGGGACTGGGAAAAACCCATTTAAAGTAATCTCAACTTGAATGGCATTTCTGCCAATTTCATTTTAACTAATTTTTCCCCCAGTTTCCCTGAAGATCATGAATGTCCCTTTGTGTCCCCCATGGTAATGAGTACACATTAAGTATTTAGTAAATACTTATTGAATTGACTTGAACTCTAATTTTAATTCCCTTAAATCCTCCCTTGAAGTAATTTGCACTGTTTCCCATGGATGCTTTAAGAAAGAAATTCTTATTTGGGTAATGGGAGTTCAGCACCAGTGCATACATTTGGTAATGGGAAAGCGTTTCTTGAAAGACGCTCAGGGCACAGTTCCCTCTTCCCACGGCAGACCTCGTTCCACCAGACCTCATGAAGCCAAGTTTATACACCCAGGGCTTGAAACGCAGGCTGTCATTCTAATTACACTCACGGAAATTCCCTCCGCAATGCTTTCGATTTGGCAAGTGCATATGGTCACAACTCAGTGACTTCATTAGGCTATCACATCAACCTTTAACCCAACTGTTTAAATGATGAAATGGATGTCGTATCAAATCCCCTTCCAGAAGAAAAGTGAAAACATGATGCCAAAATAAAATACAACATTAATATTCATTATGGATGGACAAAAGACCAGTGAGCAAGAGTTTGAAATTCATCAGAGGAGAGGCAGTATTTTTCACAGCCTGTGCACAATCAATGAAATTTCGCTGGGTGCAATCATTTGGAAACCAGGTCCCAGAGGGTGAATGTCAGGCTCTTTGTTTACGCTTTGCCTTTCCAGGAGTCTCGCTGCACCTCAAGGAAATAAAACTCCAAATACCCACTGGACACACAACACTTGAAATGTAAACTAATGGTAAGAGAGGTGTTTGTCTGGGACTGTGTGCTCTGCACTCCCCCCTACCCACAACCTTGAGGAAGGATTAAAAAAATATGGTTATATACTTTTCAGAAATCCTTTAAAATTCAGATTCTCAAGTATTAAAACCTGAGATCTATTCTCAGTATGAACTCTCTAAATCATGGACCGTTTCTGAAACAAGCAGACAGAGAGACGGGAGTTACATGTCTCCAAAATCATGAGGATTTCCCAGCAGGCAGCATTAATATGCTTTCTGCTACCAAAGTCACCATCTTCATGGTGGAGGAGAAATACTGCATGATCACCATTCTTTGAAAATGACGGTAGGCATAGCAGAAGTATTAAAAAAAGGAGGTGAGTTTTGGGTATATTTAAAGGTGGTAAGGTTTGGCCAAATGAGAACAGAAAGGTCGGCTCTAAATAAGGGCAATAGTCAAGTGTACGTGCAGCAAAGTCTATCGCACGGCGGGTTGTAGGACGGGACAGACTTGTCCTTCTCCTTCAGAAACAGACTGTTCAATTTTGGACAAATTATCTAAATCTCAGTTTGTGTGTCTTGAACGGGGAGAGGGAGAGATGCACATAAAAGCAACTGTTGGGTGTGTGTGAAACATCAATGAAACGATGCAGATTCAACACAGACAAGTGGAACAGAATGAGTGATTGATATACACCAACAGTTCTTATTTTCCCAATTCTTAAGCACCATGGAAACTTTTAGGGAAATCATAGCACACTGTGGTTCTAATATATACCAGCTCTGAAGTAATAAAGCTAGAAAAAGTCTGTGTAGGGGTATCAACATCATCTCTAAAATGGGAACACCGTTACTAAAATGGGGAGTCAAAGAGAAAGACATCCCAGTTCTATTTTTAGCCATATTAATTCTACCTTATTATTCATGTTTTACTATAATAGTAATACTCATATAGCACACACTATGAACTAGATGCTGTTTTAAGTAGTATATATATACATATACATGTATGTATATATATATATATATATATATGAACAGTATGTATGAAGTAAGTACTATTAATATCCTGTTTTTATAGAGGAGGAAATGGTGGCACAGAGAAGTTAAGTAATTTCCTCATGGCCTCACAGCAGGTGAGTACTGGTGGTAGGATTTGCACATGGCAGAGCCTGAATTTCTAGTCTTGCTTACGAGCATGTCAGCATCAAAAGAAATATTAAAGGTAAAACGTCTTTACGTAGTGTTCTCAGTGGAGCTTTGTTTGATGTAAGAACATGGGTAATTATATCACTTAGCTCTCGGCAATGGATCCATTCATGGTCTTCTAATTTTAAGTCAAAGGAAGATACTGTCTACACGGCACTAATCTGGAGCTGGAACCGGTGGGCCTTTGCCATCCCAAACAATACAGGCATTGATTCAGGTAGAAGTTGCTGCAAAACGATGACAAAAAGCTAAGAAACAAATTAAGAGTTACCTACTGAGGAGGAAACAGCAACCGTAGGAAGAATTTATAGGTGGTGATTCAGCAAAAGTGAATGCATAAATAGGAACAAGATGGCCAATGATGCGATGTAATAAGTTTAGTTCTGAACGCACTATGCTTTTATTTATTTTTATTTTTTTCATGTTTGTTTATTTTTGAGAGAGAGACAGAGTGTGAACAGAGGAGGGGCAGAGAGAGAGGGAGACACAGAATCCAAAGCAGGTCCAGGCTCTAAGCTGTCAGCACAGAGCCCACTGTGGGGACTGAACTCACAAACTGAGAGATAATGATCTCAGTCAGCCAGACGCTTAACCGACTGACCCTCACAGGTGCCCCAGAGCTTTTTGTTTTAAAATCAGTGGAGCGTGCCCATGTGCATACCCTAGAGTCCATAAGAAAAGAAGGACTAGAAATATTGCTAAGTTTCTTCTGACTGAAAGAGAACAGTGAAAGGAGCTGAAGGAAAAGAGGTTGAGAGCTCAGGGTTAAATCCTCTAGAATACCCGAAATTAGGGAGTCATGCAATCATTCAAATCAAAAGAAAAATGACCAAAAGTTAAGAGTAAGACCACACAGAGAGCCCAGTAGTCAAGCTGATGAACAATCATGGAAAAATGGATTCCTGATAATACCGAAGGTTGAAAAGTCATCCTAAGTGAGTCGCATGCGAAATGAGCATAGCCGTAAGGAACAACACAATACATACTTTTCAATTGTCATGGAACTTTCAAAGAGGAAATAATGTGTACATTCACTTTATCAGGTAAATGTGCATATATACTCAAGCCACAGGTGCATTACAGACACGGTCATTAATACTTATTTTAATTAGATTTATTTATTTTTATAAAATTTTAATATCTATTTTTGAAAAAAATGTTAAGGTTTACTTATTTTTGAAAGAGGATTGGGCGGGGGTGGGGGGGGGGAGGAGAGAATCCCACGTAGGCTCCACATCCAGCGCAGAGCCTAATGTGGGACTCAATCCCACCAGCTGTGAGATCATGACCTGAGCCGAAATCAAGAGTCAGTGCTTAACCTACCGAGCTACCTTGGTGCCCCGACTAGTAATTATTGTTATAACCATTTTTCTTTCTTCTTCTCAAAAGTGAAGTTTATACTCAACAAATGGATGTCCAGTTGGTCATAAGTGTCTCAAAATTTATGTAAAGCTGAGGTGAAAGTAGTTCTACAAAGGAAATTTAAACAAATATGACCACAAGTCCTCTTAGAGGTTGGCTTAGAGAGCAAGAAAACCAAGAACCACTTGGAAACGGCTCGGGAGGACTTGGCCCGCGTCAGATACCACTGTGCTGTCCTCTGCCACATGATATCCATGCAGTGTGGATGCCATCGTCCTTTCCAGGGGTTAAGTGTCACATTAAACACCATGAGGTGTGGTTAGCACATTGATTGAATTACATCGATTCTAGGAAACAGCTCCAAATTCTTTCTCGGTCATGGCTCATTTGATAATTCAAGTAAATAAGGGTTGAAAACTCACTAGAACACTTCCTCATTTGGCCAGACTAATGTGTCAATGGTTGGATTTCCCTTCCTGTCTTTGGTTTAATTAAAAAAAAAAAAGTCAAAATCTATGAAAGAAAAGGGAGGGCTCTCAAAGCATTGGACACGGGCAGTCCTGGGACATATGCGGTCTGGGAAATAAATGACACAGTTTTCTACAGTTTTTGCAAACGTACTGGGTGGAGAGAGTTGCAGGGCCCAGGAACGGGGCGTGGAGACCACGCTGAGCCTGCAGGGTCCGTGAATGAGGACACAGAGATGAGGGAGGGGGGCCAAGGCAGCTAAAAGTCACAGCACAGAGGCAGGACCCTGTAGACCCACAGAGGGCCCTGGTGCACCCGACGTGACTACTGACCTGTGTCTGTCAGGGAAACTACCCAAGGCCAGTGAAAGAATTACCAAAACATCATCAGCCACAGTGCACAGAGTTCTCACAGGGCTGAGACAGACTGCCTGTTTCCAGATTCAGATCAGAGAACATCACCACTCAGTGGACAGGAAACAGCACTGACAGGGCTGCAATGCCAGCCATTGAGAAAAAGATGTTGGCAGAGGACGTGGTGCCCATGTCCCACATTAGAAACCTTATAAGTGCAAGTTCAGAGGACGGTGAGGGAGGGAGACGCCTCACACACAAAATGAGCACTGCCTGTCTGGTCACCGCACCTGCAGGTGCACCCCCTGCAGAGACCTTAGGTGAGGGACCGTCTACTGAAAATGGTCACCCAGACTCTCGATGTGCCTCAGCCTCATCCAGCCTCCAGCAGCAGTCTCTGTGAGGAGCAGTTATAAGAAACATAACTACATTCAAGAAGTAAGTTCAAGAATGATATCCTGCACTCACTAAAACAAGACTCAACAGGTCTGGCCTGGTGTCTGAACAAGAATTACTAAGCTTGCAAAAGAGCAAGGAAATGTAATTCACAATGAGGAAAACAGTAGCCAGAAATGACACTGGCGGTTCCATTCATAGGCGAAATTAAAACAGGTATAATAATTGTATTCTGCGTGTGCAAGTAAAGATTAGACATGTTAACTAAACATAGGAAAGACAGGCAGACATGGTGAGATTGGATTAAAGAATAAGAACAATGGAACACTGACGTCAAGACACACACTCGAAATATAAACACACAAGTAGATAGAAGCCAAGTGATGGGGACCTGACTGAAAGAACAGTAATTTTAATTGAAAACAGGCTCAAGTTGCAGGGCGCCTGGGGGGCTCAGTCAGTTAAGTGTCTGGCTTCGGCTCAGGTCATGATCTCATGGTTCTTGGGTTCGAGCCCTGCATCAGGCTCTGCGCTGAAAGCTCAGAGCCTGGAGCCTGCTTCTGATTCTGTATCACTCTCTCTCTCTCTCTCTCTCTCTCTCTGTCCCTCCCCTCTTGTTCTCTCTCAAAAATAAATAACCTTTGAAAAAAAATTTTTTTAAATGCCCAAGTTGCGATGTTAATAGCAACACAACAAAACACAACAGTTTTAATGAAAAGAGTATTACCAGGAATGAAGAGACTTATTTCATAACAATAAAAGTGTGAACATAATAATCCTAAAAACGAGCAAGCTTTTTAAGAAGAGTTCAAAATGCATGCTGTCAAAACTGGTAGAATCCAAGAGGGGCACACTGGGGGCTCAGTCGGTTAAGCATCCAACTTCGTCTCAGGTCATGGTCTTGTGCTTCCTTAGTCTGAGCCCTGTGTTGGGTTCTCTGCTGTCGGCACAGAGCCTGCTTCATATCCTCTGTCTCCCTCTTTCTCTCTACCTACTCTCTCCTCCCCCCCTCCCCTCTCTCTCTCTCTCAAAAATTAACATTAAAAAAAGAATTACAAACAAAAATGGACAAACCCCAAATTACAGTTGGAGATTTCCACACTAGTATCATAACTGAAAGAACCATATATAGAAAATCAGGAAATAACAGACTTGAACAGCCCTACCCACCACCTTCTAACTAATTAAGGGATATTTGAAAATACTTGAACTAGACTGAGGTGGCAAAAAAGCATGCTGTTGTAGGATGCATCAAAACCTATGCTTATATGGAAAATCATAGCATAGAGCATTTATAACCTAAAAGAAGAAAGATCAAGAACAAATCTCTTAGGTCTCCAGCATGAGTAACCGAACAAGGAAAAGCCAACAGACCCAAAGAAATCAACACTGAAGACAAAAGTTGACAGTATTTATCAATAGTGCTGTTAAAAAAATGATGTCCATATATTTCATGCCCCCTCCTCCAAGCAGTCCTCGCTGCATTCCAAGTTGTAATTAGCGATGAGGCCCCAAATGTGCAGAGGCGCAAACCCTGCTCCAGAGGTGGATCACCATCTGGGAGGTAGAGCCTGAGAACTCAAGTGGCTTCAGAACCGCCCCCCACCCGCCGCCAGAAGCTCATACAAAGTTCTGAGAGAGGAAGAAGGATCTGTGAACGTCTGGACCAAAGAAGCATCTTACAGGAGGAAAGCATCCATCCCCCTGTCATGTCCATCTCTGTGCCTGCCTCCATCTCCAGCAGAATTCTGGAAAGGAGCTGCAAGAAAGCCAAACACGAAGCCTGGAGACATGAAATGCTTTGGCAGGAGAAGCTCTAGAAAGCTCCCGCTGCTTGGTGCGGGTGGCCTGAAAGAGCTGCTGGGGGGACATCAGGAAAAGGCAGAATGAACCCCGGAGGGTCCCAGACGCATTTCGCTGGCCGTAGGTGACGGTGCACACGTATTTCAGTGCTCCTGATTACAGATTTAATTATGAAAGACAATAATATCAGCCACTTCCTGAGCATCCTGTCAGACACCCAGATGCTTTACATGCTGCTGTTAATCCTCACAACGCTCCCAAAGAGGCATCAGTAAATCCAGCTGTACCTGTAAAGAAGGTGAGATCAGGGGTACCCAGGGGGCTCAGTCGGTTAACTATCTAGCTCTTGACTTCAGCTCAGGTCATCCTCTCACAGTTGGTGGGTTTGATCCCTGCATCTGGCTCTATGCTGACAGTGTGGAGCCTGCTTGGGATTCTCTCTCACTCTCTCTGCTCCTCCCTTTCCCTGCTCGCTCGCTCGCGCTCACGCTCGCTCTCTCTCTCGCTCTCTCTCTCTCTCTCTCTCTCTCTGTGTCTGTTTGCCCATCTCCTGCTCACTCTATCTCTGTCTGCTCCTCCTGTATGCATGCTCTCTCTCTCTTAAAATAAACTTAAAAAAAAAAGTTTTCAGAAGATGAGACCAGAGAGGCTAAGAAACTTGGTTGAGGGAACACAGGTGCACCCGTAGCTTCCTGAACTCTACAATGTTTCCACCACACCACAGTGTCACCTTTGTGCTGATATAATTGGGAAGTTTTTAAATTAAAAAAATGTAATGTTAGCAATAGTTTGGACATAGTTTAAAGGGAAAACAAGCTGGAGACCCGGAAAGTGGGCTCCTGTTCCGCCCTGCCCGGTGTCGGTCCCCTCTACAGTATCCTTCTTCCTTTCCCAGCTGCATAGTGACAAACACGAGGAGAGGTGGGTGACGCATCCAGGACGGGAGTTTAGGACTTTGCACAACCTCTCGTATTTCAAAGGCACCTATGTTCTGATGTCTTTCTCAACACTTCTTCCTGCAAACTGAAAAACGTGAATACCAAGGGGAGAATCAGAGGAAGCATCTTTGAAAATTAACGCAAAATTTAAGATTAAACAGAACATGTTTGTCATTTACCGTTTCCTTAGTAGGATATGGTCTTAAAGACAAGCTACGGGAAAACCCATCCATCTTTCTTCTATTCCAAACTCCATGGTTCTTGGCCACAAAAGAGCCTCAACTTGATAGAATTACAGGGTCATGTCTGTGAGGCCAGTGATCCTTCCAGAGTGGGGGGGGGGTGCCCGGGAATCAACTTCATTGTCCCTGGGATTCTACCACTGATGAGCAGAGTCCCTGGAAGCCTGGCTCAGTCTCCATCTCATCTGTTTCTCCAGGGAAGGGGGCTTGGCTGTAGCCTGGTTCCCTAGGAAGAACTTTGGGAGCAGGAAGTTCACCTGCTGGGGCAGCTGGATGCACCTGTCGGGAGGGGAGGGAGCAGAACTGGCAGAGAGAGAAATGAACTGTGAGTAGTAGTCAGGACAGAGGCCTCAGCCAGCCCCACGGGGGCTCTGGGGCTGAGTTGGTCTCTCGGTGTTGCCTCACAGTAGAGCCTTCCTAGCACCACAGCCCAGAGTCAGATGTGGCCTGTCCCTGGGCAGGTGTCACCTGGGACAGGCGGGACCTCAAGCAGGGACAGACCAGTTTCTGGAGCAGCAGGTCTCAAGTGAGAGATTCCAGGTGCCAAAGCCTGCCCTCCATGAAAGTTTAATTTTGTTCTTTAAAATTTCACTATGGGATCTGAGACTACCCATAGGTAACATCAAGTTCACTAAGGTGTTTCCGAGGCTGTCAGAAACTACTTTCAGGTTTATAAGAAAAGCTGTTAGGAAAAATCTTTCAGGGGATTGAACGCAGGGAGCAAAGAAGGCGGTGGGCAGAGAGGCAGTGTGATCTTCTTCGGTGTGATGCCCTTCATTCTGGCCTCCCTGGCCATGGCCGTGGCCGTGGGGAGGTGGAATGATGCAAGAGCACGGGGCCGACTCAGAGGGGAGAAGGCTGCAGCCAGCCAGCTGTAGCACTCACCACCTTAGGAACAGAGAGGCGGACGGTCTCTGGTTTTTCCCAGCATTACCAAAGGAAGATTACCCTTGCAGAGGTAGGCAGACGAAAAGATCATCTGTTTGTGATATGAGCAGATGAAACGTGTCAAGGACACACAATTTACATGGGTGCTGCATTAGTGCTAATCAATGCAGAGTGATACCAGCAGGTGGAAGGGACCTGGCGTGGAGCAATGTGACAAAGGTCCCGATGCTGAGGTAGAACAGAGGTGAGGTCAGCGGGGCCTGAGGGAGAGCAGGCGGCCCGTAGGAAGCAGCGTCGGTAAGGGCTCAAACGTAGTTTCTGATGGAAACTCAATGATAGGCCTGCTATTAGCAGTGACTTAGGAAAAAAGCCAAGTTACCGTAGGAAGAAGATGATGGCAGAAATAACATTAAAGAGATGAACCACCCTCAAAGCAATAGCCGTAAGATCCAAAGACTAAAATAAAACATGAGAACACAAGTGACCTATAAAACATAAAGGCCAGAGGACGTCCACGGAGATAATTCTCAGACATTATCAGAGATCACTTACTCTATCAGACACTTTTCCTCTCCGGCTCCCAACATTACTTTAGAGGCTTTTCATTTTCGTGAATTAGGAGCTTTATGCCTATACTTATGGGCATACAAACACACACATTTCTTATAAATTGCAGACAAAATGTACACATTTGAGTCATTCAAATCAAGTATACTAAATTCCTATTTAAAAAAAGAAATACAATTTAAAACAATGGTTCTATAATTTTGTTTGGACAGAGAATTTGGCTTTTATGAAGATTAAACTTTAAAATCATCTCTAATTTTAAGACATATTTGTATGGAAAATAATAAAAGGGGTTTAACAATTTATAAAGTCATGCGGCGTCATATGTTATTTCTATTAATGAATTCTTGGCTGTCAATCTAACCAGATTCAATTTTTCTTTTTATGTGCTGGCAGTTACATTCTAAAAATAGTCAAATTAGAGTTATGGACATAAACAGTTTTAGCTTACCAGGCATTGGTATATTACTAATTTATGATTTTCATATTCATTTGAACCTAAAAGCTTTTTTCATGATTGAATTCATATTAATAGCTCAAGCTTTATTAAAAAGCATCTCTTGGGAAGGGTAAAGCATATTTCTCTGTTGCGAACCCAATCTATCTAATAGTATTTGTTTATATATAAAGTCTGGTACATATCAGTTTCAACTTTTTCTAATTTCTGAACACCTACGGTTGGTTCTAAATACAGAAAAGCCTTGGGTTGCGAGTAACTTGTTCTGCGAGTGATCCGTAAGCCAAGCAGACATTCCCAGTGGATTGTCACCGATCGAGTGAGGTCTTGCAGTGCAGTCGTCTGCGACCCCAAGCATCCTGTGGTCACAACTGAGCCGATGGTTCTGAAATTCCCTCGGTTGTACAAATGCTTTGGATGCCAAGTGTGTTTCTGGAATGAGTTACGCCCTCAAACCAAGGTTTTGCTGTAATTCTTCATCACAAGAAAATATTGTATGAATAAAATTAATATGTGATGTGAAGGTTACTTCTATATTGTTTCTAAATCCTTTTGTAGATGTCATGTGTAAGTGCAATTATTTAAATGTAATTCTCGGGCTGAGGAGGAGGTGAGCTGGCAGAAATTAGATGGATACACGGTCTGCAAGGGACTCCTTCCCAGAATTCCTGCAGAACCCTGAGGGGCAGGTGATAAAGAGGAGGAAGTAAAGAGCAAAATCCAGGATGGAGGCTCCTTTCTAAGTCCCCCTTACCGGATTCAGACCCCATGGCCCTTCTCATCCAGGAAACCTCCCTGACTGCTGTGACTCAGCCCTGAGGAGTCGTCACCCAGAGGAAACCGGGATCCACCTTAATGAGGGCCTTTAAAGTGGGAACAGCCTCATTGTGGACATGGGCTCTCCCTCCCTGCTGACATCAGGACAGCGACATGACCTGTAGCTCTCACGACCTGATGTGCAGGTTGCCTGCCGACCTGTGGTGTTATTTCCTCACAGCCTCCTCCCTTGCTGACCTGCGCTTTCCCACTGCACCCTGTCCCCACACTCGCCACCCACTTACTCAATTCTCATTGCTAGCATATGTTTGCTTTGGCTTAAGAACCGTAGGAGCGCCTGGGTGGCTCAACTGGTTGAGCCTACAACTTCGACTCAGGTCATGATCTCACAGTTGGCGAGTTGGAGCCCTGTCTTGGGCTCTGTGCTGACAGCTCAGAGCCTGGAGCCTGCTTTGAATAATGTCTCCCGCTCTCTGCCCCTCCCCCACTCACACCTATCTCTCTCTCAAAAACAAACATTAAAAAAGAAATTTAAGAACTATTATCCCAGACCCCAGGGAGCAGAAGAAAACAAGCAACTTCTCAACCAGAGTCCAGTGCCTTCAGAGGGTCTGCTTTGACGTCAGTCTTGTAGACGCCACTCATTGTCAAAGTCGCAAAGATGAGCACCTTGCCCCCCCCCTCTGCCTCCATGGTTCTAACCTTAAGTCCATTGCACCTCACTTTTTCTAGTCCTCTTTGATATTCTAATTGTCCCTATTCCTGGGTGATTTACCATCTATTTTCAGCATGGCCAAACAGGATTTCCTAGGACACGAGTCAGAAGTGGAAGTCCCTACTGAAGACATCCCAGTGCCTTCCAGAGCCTTGGAACAAGTCGCAACCCCCTTATCAGGGACCGCAGTGCCCAGCGTGGTCTAGCCCCCCAATACTTCTCTGACTGTAGCCCCGAAAAGACGCATTGTGCAAGAGCCACGTCGGCCTCTCTTTATGGCTCTTCTAGATGATGAAAAGCCCTTTTCTCCTCTGGGCCTTTGCAGGCTTTATTCCTTTGCTCGCATTAGTCCCTCGCGCCTCGACTTTTACTTGATTTTTCATACTGTTCACGGTTCAGGTCAGCTGCCGTCATTTTTCAGAGCTCTCTCCCGTCCAGTTTACCTAAGATAACTCCATCCTTGCCTCCTACTATTCTGTATCCCTTCACGGCGTAGTTTCTTTCTGGCACTAGTGCTATTTTAAACTAGCAGAATGAGGCCAGAAGGCTTAGCCCTGTGATTCACCTTTTTATCCACAGCACCTGCAGTAGCACGGAACATAGAATGCAAACTCCATAAACTACATATTGAACAAGTGACTTAGGTATTGAAGGAGTAAAGGCACAAATTGGCCTTGGGTGGGAAATTCTCATTTCCTCAGAAGTGGGATTCAGAGTTTTTATCTGAAATGCCCGTTCTTCACTTTTTACAAAAGGTCCCACAACGTGGACAGAACCACTAGTGCCCCAAGAATAAGTACAAAGCTGCCTCTCCATCCGTCTTGAATTGATCGACGTTCACATCCGTGGTTAGGACTTGCCTGCTCGCAAAAAGAAAGGCCACGGATCAGTGGAAGTAACGTGGCCTGAAGTTGAAAGTATGAGGGACTTGGAAGCTCAGCCCTGTTCGATGTTAGAAGTCCTTCCTTTTCCGTGGGTTTGAAGGGCACTGCCCCACGTTATGAGAGTGTTAGTGAAAGGGAGAACCAGGGGAAAAGGAAAGAGACAAGGAGAGAAGAAAGCACCAGAAGCTTGCTGCGACTCTGCACTGTGGGCATCAGCTTCCTACATGCCAAAGCTGGTGGGCACACGGCACCCATCCTGCATTTCTTCCACAGTTTGACAAGGCCTAAGTTCTGAAGCGTCAAGCAGAGAAGATGAAGTGAAGTCAGATGAGGCCATTTCTTTCAATTTTGGCATGCTCCTGGAGGGCTGATTAAATCCATAGCATAATTCAGTTAAATGAAGCTGCAAGGTTGAAAACGCCATGGCAGAACTGAAAGCACTCTAAAAATATAAAGCAGATGCCCCATTGTCTGCAACCTGGCACAAAGTGCCATTCTTAAGGAGCAAAGAGACGCAAACAGCAGTCTGGAATTGCAAGTGAGTGCTCCCGATTTTCTCCCAAGTTTTAAGGGCAAAGTGAGGTTTGCCTGTCCGCTTGCAGATCAAGGAGAGTCTGATAAAGTGGGGAAGAACAGTCTTCTGCAGTGGCCAAGACCAGTTCATAAAAACAATCTACAGAGAAGGCGAACAGTGGTCAAGTCAAGTCAAAGAGACACGAGTCTTAGCTGCAGTGTGGTGGAGCGAGGTAAGAACGGAAACCCCTGGGAAGGGGACGTGTCAGACACAGCACAGCCTGCGCCCGGGAGCAAGACCAGGCAGAGGCCCTGACCTGTACCGGGCACGTGCCGTGTGCACAGGGCCGTTTCCAATTATGTCCACATCCATGTTCTCTGCATAGAATGTCATTGTTGAAGGTCTCTGTGCTAAGAGCTGTCAGGGATATTATAATGACGACTGTCCTCACTGCAAGACAGCATCTTGCGCCAGGATTGGGGCACAGTGTAGAATGAACTGCTATTTAATGGGCTTCTCCAAATCCAAGGGAGCTGGCACGGAACACCAAATCCAGCCTTTCTCTCTATATCTATCACATATTTCAACCAGGTAGAGCTATGGAAAGGGCCTCCATGGGAAGGCAGTTGGGACAGTCTCACAGCCCATAATCAGGAAGGTGGACATCTGTCATCAACATGATAAATATTTCGCTCGTCACCACGTTACAAAAGTGCAAGTTGAATTCAAATAACTTGTCATCTGCTGCATAAAGGAAGTGCCAGGGATTCTAAATAATATCTAGGGGCTGAGATTAGATGATGAAACGGTGCATTTAAGATCCTAATTTTCTATTAAAATGATTCATCACTTGGACTCATGGGCTGGGTGAATTATTGACTGGTCTTGAAATTAGTGACCATCATTATGAAGTTGGATAATTTGAAGATACAATAATTCAACACATATGTATTCATTTTCTCTAATCTCACATTCAAAAATGTATGCAAATCTTAAGATCAGTGCCCTTATGAAAGAAACCCCAGAGGGCCACCTGCCCCTCATCCCACATGAGGTCACAGTGAGTCAGTGGCATGGGTCAGTGGGAAGAGGGTCTTTCACTTCTCTTCTCCCGTGTTGCAGCGGCTGTGACCAGGCAGATGCGCACTGAAATCCAGGGAAAGCCCCCTGACTGGAACCATCCAGGAACAAGCCATCTGCTCACACCGGACTCCCTCCTGCCCCCCCGGAGTCAGTACATGACAGAGAATCAAGCTTCCTTCTAGTTTGTCACGTACTTTGGGGCCTTCTTGCTATATTAATTGAGCCTATGCCCTAATACAATTATCTAACATTTCTGAGAATCCCACTCTTATGGAACTCATCATTCCCTACGGTGCGCTAGAATTTTGGATGCATATCACCGACTTTCTTGCCAGACTAAAAAACACAGATCGAGATACTTGTCTGATTAACTGTGTAATGAACGGATCTGAGAATAGTGAGAGCACTAAGCTCAGTAAATGTTAATTTACGTGTGTGCAGGGTAAATGTTTGGGCGTCTTGTGAGGCGTCCCTCCCTGAAGATCTGAGGTGACATTTACCTTCACCGGAACGTACAATAATGAACACACAAGCTTCAGCACCACCTGTTTATCTAGAGTAGCCATTGTTTGGAAAGGATGTGTTTAATGCATTTCAATGTACAGAATGGATGTCTACTTGTACCCTGAGCTCTGGGATTTCTCCTTAAAGCCATGAAAGTACAAAGAGACGTCAAAATTTCACCGAGAACTCCCTTTACCAGCACACAAAGAATATCCTATCGCTAAGCATGTATGTGCGTATCTGTGTCTCCTTCGCAAACTTAGATGAATAGACCAGGTAAGATGAAATTATTCTTGCATACTTTTAGTTTTGTGCTTTAGATGCACAGTATGCATGGTACAACCACTTAAAAATACTTTAAAAAGTTAATTTCTCATATACATCTAGTCAAAAGTCTGTCTTTTGGGGATGCCTAGTTGGTTTAATTGGTTAAACATCTGGCTCTTGATTTTGGCTCAGGCCGGTCATGATCTTGTGGTTCGTGGGATCCAGCCCCACATCAGGCTCTGTGCTGACCGCATAGAGTCCACTTGGGATTCTCTCTCTCCCTCTCTCTCTTTCTGCTCCTCCCCTGCTCACTCCTGCACCCTCTCACGAGCGCTCTCTCTCTCTCTCTCTCTGTCAAAATAAGTATATAAACTCTAAAAAAGAAGAATTTTCTGATTCAGCAGCTGAATAAAGCAAGTTTGGAAAATAAAATCAGTTAACTCAAATACATGGTAAACAATTTCATAACATCACTGTTGGCCTCTAAGAAGACTCTGATTTTTGTTTTGTTTTATTTTCTCCTATTGCCTTCCTGACGTTAAAAAAAAAAAAAGAAGAAGAAATCCTTCTTTTATATTTTTTATGTCTTTTATTTATTTTTGAGAGACAGAGAGAGACAGCGCAAGCAGGGAAGGGTCAGAAAGAGAGGGAGATGCAGAATCCGAAGACAGGCCCCAGGCTCTGAGCTAGCTGTCAGCACAGAGCCCGATGCGGGGCTCGAACCCACGAACCGTGAGATCATGACCTGAGCCGAAGCTGGACGCTTAACTGACTGAGCCACTCAGGCACCCCAGGAATCCTTCTTTTAAAAAATAAATTAAAAATCCCTCTTTATAATTACAAATTTTACAACCCTATTAATTGACCTGAAACATGTTCTAAATTCTCTAAGCATTCCAAAATCAGACCAACCTTGTGGAGGAAAAAGAACTGTTAATTCTACCAAATACTTATATACAGTAATATACAGTATTTCATATAATAAATGTCAATATCTGCTTGTATGCAATATACTCAAGATAGTAACAAATATAAAATACTAGTAAAAATACTAAAACAACAAATTTAATGAAATTTAGCCACCACCAAAATAATGATACTGAAATTTAAAAAATCCCCATGTACTCACTGGGAGTGAGAATATGCTATCATATACAACTGATGGGCTTGGATAGTTAATGTCTAAATAAATAAGCCTGTTTAGGAGGGAAGTGGCCCATAAAGATTATTTGTACCTCAAAGGATGGATTGAAATAAAAACAGGATGAATTGAAAATGTGCGATTTTTTTTCACTATAACCGCTTCTATAAACATAGTAAAGTAGTAAGTAGTAAATGTAGTAAAAGAGTAAAATATAGGTTATATAAATAAAGTAAAAGCGTTCATGAATAATAAGTATTTGAGCTTTGAAATAAACTTTCTGCATGCAAATATGCTAGAATATGTGCCCCTGAAAGGCTCACTTTCTAGACTGTACAGATTTTCTTCTGTGAAAATCTTAGCCAGGAGCCTCTGTTTTTATTGGGGAATTGCTCATTACTTCTGTAATTATTCGTATTATTTGAAAGGCAGCAGCCAAGGCTTTAGAAGTCAGCTACCAAGGAGGAGGGCACAGGATTTCAGGGAGGGCTTTTGCCCAGATGGATGGGAGAGGAGGAGAAGCAGAGACCAGCGAGGGGCCTCCGAGCTGACCTCAGTGTGGCAGGTGGGGAGGCTGACTACGGAGAGCCAGGCACCTGCCCAGAGCCCCACTGCGACCACCCATCCTGGGTTACAGGCGAGGGAACTCAGGACACACCTAGTCCTCCGTTAGGAAATTCAGATACAAATTTACCCCGGCATCACGGCCATTCACACTCTGCATGTGCCTGGGACCACACAGGAGATAATGATGGGGGGCGCGGGGCAATGCCAGACATCAGAAAGACCCATGTGAATCACTTGGGTGACAAGACCGAAGGAAAAGACAGAAACAGCCCCCTCAGTCTGGTTCACATTTGCAATCACGACACACATATAGATTTCCAGTTGAAGGTGTGTAGGAAAGAGAGAAGTTTCTATCGAGGAAGGAAAGTAACACTGAAAACGAATTCCACAGTTCCCACCGTGGCATATTTATGATGCACAAAATGCTATCTACAACCATTTTCGCATGGTGTCCTCTTTGTTGTGAACATAAGCACGCGGCTGGGGGTGGGCTTCAGCAGGCTCCTGTGCTCGCCCCCGGTGCGTCCCCAGATGACAGAGACCCTCCACCCTGGAGTGAGCAAGGTCAGGACCCCAGCACCGCTGATCAGCTCGAAGTCGCTCAGCTCCACGCACGTGTGGAGCCCTGGCTGCCCAGGAAGGTGCACCCGAACTCAACTCGGAAGTGGTCAAAATTAAAAGCGACAAAAAGTAGAAGGAAAAATGACACCAATACAGTACAGAAATGATTAAATCAGTTGTAGAACATCCCTCCGATCTGCGAGGCTTATGTATAGCTCCCTAAACATCTGTATAAGAAACCAAGGAGTTTGCAAAGGGATTGGGATCAAATGGGAAAAACAAATGCAAAGTAGAGAACGGAGGTCGACCAGAAGTACAGGCAGGCTGTGGTGTAAGGACCTGTGCACACTTGACCTTGGTAAACCAGTTCTCTGCTTCCTGCGATTAGCACCTGTTTATGCAACAGACTCTTAGAGGGGAATCCGTATGACAGGCTGTTTCTTAAAAGGGTGAGTGTCCTTTCAGGTTTTCCAATTACCTTAGCCCTTGTTCCTGGCCAGATAATTATTCTCATGACCCGCCTACCTCTCTAGGGGCTCAGTATCTGAAAACTAGTATCTGGATTTGCTGCTGGTGACTCGTTTGCTAATCAAATGTATTTCATTTTATTTTTAGTGTTTATTTTTATTTTGAGAGAGAGAGAGAGGGAGGGAGGGAGGGAGAGGGGGAGAGAGAGAGAGAAAGAAAGAGAGAGAGAGAGAGGGAGGATGAATGAGCCCAAACAGGGGAGGGGCAGAGAGAGGGGAGAGAGGAGAACTGAGGATCCAGAGGGGCTCTGCACTGACTCTGCCCGATGCCAGGCTCCAACTCACAACCGTGAGATCCTGATCTGAGCCGAAGTGAGATGCTCGGCTGACTGAGCCACCCAGGTGCCCCAATCAAATTTATTTTAAATAGCACTTCGCTTTAGAAGAAATCCAGACTATATATTAAGAAGTCAGTTTTTCCATGACTTGAAAACTTCTGGGTGTCCTGGTGAAGTTATTAATAAATGAATTACCCATTAATGGCTAATAGAGTCTTAATCGTCATTAATCATCTGAGTCAGAGGATGTAACGACCCTGCTGAATTGTCAGGGAGCTCCTGGTCTGGCGGGAGGGAAGCAGGTGCATGCGGAGAACATGGAGCAGGCTGCCCTGACAGGTGCCCGGGCCAGTAGAGCAAGCCAGCAGATGCAGCTCCAGGACAGCCGACGGGTCGAGGAAGACGCATCCTGGGTGCAGAAACCGGAGGGTGCAAGACGGCCATGTGGCTGGGCTGAGGGGCACCGACGCCCTTCCGATCCCTCAGAGAGACTGTGATAAACTCTGCCGCAGGACCACTACTGGCAAGACCACGGCACCTGCGGGGACTTCTAAACAGCACACCCCAGGGTGGAAAGGAGCAGAACACTTGTCATTTGACAGTATGTTTTTTTCTTAGGCAGTTGGTCAAACTAAACAAATATTCTACAAGAATGAAAACACATACACTACAAGTAAATGAACAGGAACGAATCCATTCTAAATGGAAGGGCCACTTAAAATCACCTCTTGCATTGGTATCAACATTGAAAGCAGACGTCTCCCGAAACATATTCCCTTTAGATGTTACTTCACGCATCCTGGACCCGACCTTCAATCTCCAGAAGGAGCACTTTCCAGTTTCAGACACAGAAGTGTACTTTCTTGTGTAAGATCACTGAGGCCACGATCACATAGACTGCCATTAGGTTTGATCAATGCGGTCACATCCAATATAAACCAAGCTGGCTTTGGTAGTAACATCTGCCAATATTTGTAGGCATCATAGATGTGTGATTCCCTCCATCATCTGAGCATGGAAATTCTATCAGCCTTATGAAATGAAAATGTATATAGATACATGCACATTTATTCATATAAAGAACTGAATGTTCCAATATTATTGGTTATGAAAACAGACCATTTTAAGAGCTATTAACAATATTCAACTAGATAAAGAAATAAGGTGATAGGTAATCTGTACACACATTAAGAGATAATTTTAAAAATGGTATATAGAGCCAATACATGTTGACTGAAATGCAAATCATATTAAGCTAAATAATCATATGGATTATATCAAGTCCTTAAAATAATGATTGGCACATGGCATGTGCTATACACGTATCCATAAAGTAAAAACAAGACTATTGTGCCACACTTTTTTTTTAAGTTTATTTATTTATTGAGAGAGAGAGAGAGAGAGAGAGAACACATATGTGCACAACCAGGGGAGGGGCAGAGAGAGGAGGAGAGAGAGAATCCCAAGCAGACTCTGCACTGTCAGCACAGAGCCCAACATGGGGCTTCAACTCGTGAATCATGAGATCATGACCTGAGCCAAGATCAAGGGTTGGATGCCCAACTGAATGAGCCCCAGGCGCCCCCACCACATTCTTAATATAAAACAAGAAGCTGCTCAAGAGCCACTCACTGAACAAACATGTAATAGCACTTACAGTGGGCCACACACTTTTCTAGATCCTTGTGACCCATCGGTGAGCGGAACAGACAAGCCTCTGACTTACACTCTACCCTCTATCCCGGAGAGCTAGACGGAACAGAACACCATCAGGGCACAAGCTGCTCACACTGTTCACCGAGTGTTTTTTTTTTTTAAGCTACACATAATATTTAATTTCAATTCGACATAAATCTTTCAAGAAATGACTCATCTGAGAGTATTTCCTATCTTGTAAGATTGAATCAGAAAGAGAACTCTGCCACCCCAGCATCTCGCGGTAGGGAAATCACCGAATCTCGTACCATGACGCAGATGAGAAGTCTTCTAGGACCCAGACCCAATAAAACCAGGAAGCATTAAACACAAAGAGCACGCGTGGTAGAAAAATGGAGGTGCCTAAAAAAGCACCAGTCCCTCATCTGATGGCAGCTGACAGCCTGCTTCCTGGGCCCCCAAAATGCGAAGCATGAATCTTACAAGTCTGGCGGCAGCTAAGGATACTAGAAATTGATTGTTTCTGCATGGAGTATGAAGTTCACTGACTGCAAGTAGTGAAGAGTAAGCAAACAGAGAACAGTTTTTACGACGTCTGGATTGATCCTGTGTCCCTGAGGTCACTGCATGGCGGTGGCCCTGCCTGTCCCCAGCCTTCACTGTCAGATCTCACAAGGCCCGCCCCCCCTTCCCCAGCCTGCACCACCACAAGATCCCCGTTAACCCACCCGGCCTTTCCCACAAATAACATGGGTCTCAGGCTTTTCCTGGGTGTCATCCACCTCCGAATTAAGGAGACAGAAACTAAATGCCGTTGAGCCCACAAAACGGCCCACAGGCTCAGGAGACGGGGTGGGCAAACACAGCGCATACTGAACCCGTTTGTGTCCGGAAATTAAAATAAACACGAGCTTCTGGAATTTTACCCAGAGTTTAAAGTTTGGTAGATTAAAATCACAGCCGGCCGGTGGTTGACGCATCTGCAAGTCTGTGTCCGCGATGGCGTCAAAGCGAAGGTACCTGGGAAGCAGGGCATGGCCGACCTCAGCCCAGGTACAGCCCTCCTGACGCCTGCCTGTGGGCGGACCTCGGGGAGGACACGTGGGGGGGGGGGGGAAGGACACACCTCCAGCTTTGAAGCCTCTAAATTCTAAAGGCCTTGAATTAGTGCTGGTGTATACCTACTTCTCTGTGCATAGTGAAAATAGTTGGGTAAAGGGAACTTAGCTCTGAAAAACGTTAAAAGACAGAGGATTGCAGGTCTTTCCCTCTGGGGAAGTGTTATAATTTTTTTCATTTAAATTAATAACTTGAATAATGAGTTACATTTTCTTTAACAACAGCATTTTGGGATGGTGGGTCCAATGGTACAAGGCCTTCCCTGATGGGGGGAAATATAGAATGTGAAAATATATATTAAAATAACAAGCAAATCTTACAGTTCTATCAGTCGATCAAATCATACAGTCTGAGTGCATGTAAGCCTGCAATCAATTGTGGTGAATTTTGGGTACTTGTAACTAGGAAAGGTGAAATAAATCTATTTTCTATGAAACTTCTATATAGCTCTACTTTAGGATGATAACTTTTTAAGTTTATTTTGAGAGAGAAAGAGACACAGAGCAAGAGAGGAACAGAGAGAGGAAGAGAGAGAATCCCAAGCAGGCTCCATGCTGTAGGCACAGAACCCAACGTGAGACTCAAACCCCTCAACTATGAGATCATGACCTGAGTCAAAACCAAGAGTCAGCTGCTTAGCTGACCGAGCCCTCCAGGCGCCCACAGGGTAATTTTTAATATAAACATTTTTTGTGGTTGCTGTCTAAAACTCTTTCTCTTTGTTATTATAAAACAACAAACCGTGTGCTTGCAGGATAAAATAAAAATGTATTTTCTTAGCAGACGGGGAAATAAGAAAATGCAAAAGTATCTTCAAGACAAGAAATTTCCTGATTGGATGGTGGTCCATCTGTCTAAACCTGATCATCATCCATTTCTTTTTATTTACTTTTTAAAGGGTTTATGGCAAAGGGTCTTTCATCAATGATGAAGGACACGTCACGACAGTTTGGAAGACCCTGGGGTCCGTTTGCTCAGAAACCCTGTCCTCTGCAGGTAGGTTAGCGCCCCTTCCCCCATCTCTGACACTAAGTTGTCCGCAAGCCCTCTCTTCACATCAGCGCCAGTGATCATCTAACTCAACACCCTCAGTGTCACAAATGGGGAGTAATGGTGCCGCAGTGGCTGCGTCTGGCACGGCCGTTCGGTGTGAGGTTAGCCCCGCACCAGAGTGACAGCGCAGTCCTGGTTGTGCTGAGTGAAACAGATGAGGCTGATGAACCTCACTCTCCTCTGCTGGGTGCCACTAAGATACGAACACGAGGGGTGCCTGGGTGGCTCAGTCAGTTAAGCCTCCGACTTCGGCCCAGGTCAGATCTCACGTTCCTGGGTTCGAGCTCCACATCAGGCTCTGTGCTGACAGCTAGCTCAGAGCCTGGAGCTGCTTCTGGTTCTGTGTCTCCTTCTCTCTCTGTCCCTCCCCCCCTCTCATGCTCTGTCTCTATCTGTATCAAAAATAAATAAAACATTTTAAAAAATTTAAAAAAATAAGAACACGAGCTCAGAAAATGCAGGAGGACGTCACTGGTGCCCAGGTAGCTGAGGAAATTTCCATTTCTCCACATCCTGATTCTCCCTGATAAAAACGTCCTTCTTTCCACTTGCCGCTGTGACGCGAAGCCTGGAGAGTAAGGGTCAGATGAGCCTGGGCGGGTCCAACCTGACACCCGGGTCACAGGTTCCCCTCCCGTCAAAAGGGTGGGTGTGTTCCACTCTTAGTAATGTGCCACACCTGTGTCCCCGCGCTGAGTGGTGCAGGATAGAACACTCAAGAAGCAGTCATGTGACCAAATTTCTGAGACTAAAGCGCTCACGTGACCAAATTTCTTTTCTGTTCTCCCACACCCATGACAATATACCACCCGCACCTCCTCTCTATCACACAATTGCTGTTTCTGAAGGTAAAAAGCGTTGCAAGCCCCAGGGCCTTTGCACAGACTGCTTCCCACAGCCACATGGCTCTTCCCTACTCTCATGGGCTCCAGCCTCACGAGCTCATTGGTCACTGAAAAACTGCTCACCCATCTCTGAGACTCAGATTAGGAGCACCTCCACTTGGGAGCATTCCAGACCTTCCAAGGGCCTGGCTTGCTGTACCCGCAGTTAACTCCAAGTTCACATCCATGTACTCGCTATAATTATGGGCTGGCACGTGGCTTCCCCGCAGGCTGCTTCATCCCGCTGACCCATGCATTCTTTTTCTGTTTTTGGTTTTCACATTTAACGCAGCATATCCACCTGTTTTTGCTCATTCTGCCTCAAATTCACACAAATGGCTCAGTTAAAACAAACAAACCCCTCTGTAATAATTACTAAAATATACTGGAAAATGCTGATTATAATATTCCAAAGCATGTAAGCAGTAAGAATTTTCAAAATGCTATTCCTTAGTTTATGTTTCCAGATTTTTTCCCTTGAAATGACGTCTTCCTGACACTGTTTATAAAGAATACTCAAATGATAGCAACCATTCAGCACCGCACATGAAAGGCAACAGCCCCAAACACATACACAATGAGGGTGCAGTTAACATTTCAAGAACTGTTGACTCTTTTTGGAAATATTTCTCCAAGGTCCTTAATAGCCGATTGAACTTTTACATTTAACCAGAATACGCCAGTGTTCATCAAAGTCATGGATAGTTAGTCAGCGTTTATGGTCCTCAACTGTTCAAAATTTTTTTGTTTGGAAAAACTGCTAAAGAATCACCGAATGAACGTAATTCAGGGTTTTACTTTTACTGAGTGTGCGTTATTTATACAAATGTCTCAACATTGCTTCAAAATACAGGTATGTAACTTTATGTGGCTGGATGGTCGCTTTTTATTTTCCTCCTGCCGCAAGATACTCTCCTGCCTAAATGCGGTGTGAGAGAGAACTCACGATGGATCCCGTGAAAGAACATGTGATTCCTTTTGGCCAAAGCTCCATGGATGACAGCACTTTCATAGGAAGAGGTGTGGGGGCAGCTCTTACCTGTATGATGGAATAAACAGACTACAGCAAAGGGGGTGCGGGGTCTAGGTCAGTGTAACCACAGAAGTCCACAACACTGGACTCTCCCGTGTTTGTGCAGGGACAGGACTGCACACCCCGCGGTGTCTGATGACCCACAGCAGGAATGGACAGGTCACAGGAGCCAGCCTGAGGATAAGCCAACTCAGGGGCTGAGGAAACAGCCCTCTGCTTTGCACAGAGACCTCACTCACGTCCCTGGTCCAGGGCAGGGCACAGAGGCTCCGTCAGCAAACACACACACATGTTGAAGACTTGGGGAGAGAAAGCCAACAGGAATCCTAGAGCATAACTGGACTGCCTGAGGATCTGTCTTCTCTGGAATATGTATGAAATACGGCCCCTTCCCCGGAGAAGGAGGAGGTCCCTGGGTGAAGGAGACCCCGACAGCACGGGCAGTGCGCTCCTCACCCGACCTTGGGAGAGGAGAGGACGGGCACCCTCCTCTCCGTGATTCCAGGGGGTCTCACGATGGGTGTGTGTGCTCTTCCTCTGCTTGGGGATCTCGCCCTGGTATCTTTGGGTCGAGTTGGAAAGAATTCCAACAAGGCGCTGGGAAAAGCGAAGGATGGTTGGCTCATTTACAGAAAGGCACTACTGAGTCCTCCGCCTGCAGGGGTGACCCTATTATTTCTGCCGGTCACCTCTCCTTCCAGAGCGGTTGGAGCAAGCCCCCTCCCTGCTGTGTGCACGGACCTCTCCTGCCGCACCTGGTCACCCTCCTCTGTCCACACTCTTCCTTCACCTGTGGCTCCCAAAGGTGTCCCTGCCTTCCACCTCACGTCACTGTACATGTGCATTTCTGAACCTCCCTGAGGAGGCGTCCATATGTCCCTAGAACTTCAAGAACCACAACACAATCCCTTGTATACGAGGGCTACCCACTAATACTTGCGCAATGAAAGATCTCCACGTTAATTAATCTATTGACTTGACAGCCATCATATTGTATGCAGTCTTAAATGTATCTGCTTGATATTTTACCATTAAAGATTCATTACATGAGGTGGTAATTGTCTCTTTAATGTAATTATGCCCAGGAGGGAAACGTACCCTATTAGTAACCATTAATAACTCTTTGTGAATTAGTTTGTATTTCATCAAATCAAGGACATTTTTCTCCTTTCCAGTCTGAAAATAGATGATAGTATGTTCTGACTGGAAGAAGGGAGAAGATGAAGACTGGTCTAAAATTCTAGGAAATGCAGAGAGGAGCAAAGAGGCGAATTACAGTTCTCTGCCTAAGACCGAAAACCAGCCCAGACACATGCACAACACCCAGGACAGTCCCAAGTTACTATCAGCTCATCGGAGGTCCTCCTAGAATAAAAAGGACTAAGAGTGTGACATTTTGAAACAAATGACAAATGTCACTTATATTTCATAAATACCTTCAGGCACTAAATATAATTAGTAGATCCTAAAGTAACTTCATATTTGAGAGCAAGACAGCGTGAGCTCTTATTTTTGCCTTTGATAAAATTCAAGCTCTATGGGATTAAGTCTTTTAAATCATGACATAAAATAATCGATGAAGAGGACTTTTTCCCTTGAACATGTTTTCATGGATTCACCCCATGTGCCGCTGATAACAAAGCAAGAATCTAGGGTTCTGGGGGCCAGACTGCTGTTAGACACAACACACCCATCTTTTGCCATGAAGTACGATGTTCAAGAGAGGAGATTGTGAAACAGAGGATGCCAGCCGGGAGTGACCGTCTTCAGCTCACTACGTACTAAGTGTTGGTTAAATATCGCTTAGGTTACCTCCGGGAATGTGAAACCGATTATTGAATTAAAGTGGAGTTTTGGAGGAAGAAAGTATTTCCTAAACTAATGAATACTTCTGAGAGAAGTTATACAATGTTACATTAGTCTTTTTTCACATAAAGTAGTTTCTTCCAAAAACTTATTGAATGTATTTGAAATTATTTTATTAGAGAACTATATAGTTATATATGTAGCTATATATAGTTATATAAGTGTTTATATGTAGTTACAGTTATAGTTATATACATAGTTATATATAGTTTCATAGTTATACAGTTATATGTAGCTATATGTAGGCATACATAGTTACATACCATCATAAAATAGTAATATATGTAGCCATTGTTATATTTATATAGTTATAATTATATATGTCGTTATATATAGTTGTATATATAGTTACATAATCCATGAATTTTAATAACTTTATACAGTTATTTCTTCATTCAAAATAAACCCACTTTATGAATAAAATGTAAACCTTCCATCTATTCCATCACATGGGATTTAAAAAATTAAGTTAGATAATACGTGATTTTGATAAAGGTAGTTTGGGTAATTCATTGTAAGTATCCTTTTCTATAAACTTTCTACTAAAAATGGATATGAGCGACTCATTACTGGTGGAAAAGCGTGCATGCGTCTCTGGACTAGAAAATGGATAGAAATAGTTTTGGTGAGGACATTCTGAAGGGTGAGGTCCAGTCATGAAGATCTTATTTGTCAGGTAACGGAGGTTTGAGTTTTATTCTGTATTGAGGATTTAAGCCAGGGAAGGAATGAAAAGTAGGGTTATGGAATGTTTTGGAAAGAATTCCTTTAAGTGATACATCATAAGACAAAGCCCTATCACAGAAACAGTTTTTTAAATCAAAACATGGAAAGTTAAACTGTATTCTCTAGAAGCTACTGGTCTCCTCAAATTATGTACTTGCAGTGATTTTAGTAAACATATCTAGTTATGGAAACTTACACGTTCAGAGTAATTGTGATTTTGTAAAGATAAAAAAGCAAACAGAAAACAGAATGAAACTATCCTCATTTCAAAATATAATTTAAACTATCCAACATAGAAACAGAATTAACTACCCCTACACTGTATCATTCTTCACCATAAAGTAATGCTTTCCTGTGGGGATTACAAAGTATTACATAATATCAAAGCGTGCTGTGAATTCATCCTATCAGAGAGGCATGGAATGCTATAGAAGCTATACACTGAATTATATATGTAACAATGAACATAAAACCAACAAAGGGTTACAGTTTTGCTGAGAACTGGTTTTGCAAGATTTACAAGGTACATTTTCCCCTCCATTCAAACACTGCAGTTTGGAAAGATAACACTTGATTTCTACATAATCTACTTCTCATTCTTTTCCTCTTACAGTTTCCTTTGTCTTAAAAACAATCTTATCAGCATTTGCAATGGACTCTGTTTCAACTAACTCAAGGAAAATCCCGCCGCATTGCCCAAGGATACTGTGTGCAAAGACATAAGTGGCATAAACACTCCTCATCCGGGACGCAAATATGTAAAATTCTCTCATAGAAGGGAAAAAATCTAAAATGTTGGGTGAGTAAAGCTACTTAGAATATTTAAAAAATTAAGTGCAAGTAAGTCTTATATATGCAGAACCCAAATTCCAGTAGATGGTCATGATTTTCTGCTCACGTGTAAGTACTGCAAGGAAGTGAATAAAACTTCAGGATTTATCTCCAGGTGGAAGGACTGTGGGTGATTTTCACTTTATACCTGTATCTGTTTTCCGAGTTGTAGGTTTTTATGCGGAGTACCCCCCCCCTCCACAGAAAGTTTCTAAATAAGTGAATGGACAGACTCTAATTACGTCTAAGTAAGTAAATGCACAGAAAGCCGGAGACTTGCTAATAACTGACCACTTGTTCTGACAGCTGGTGTTCGTCCCCCCTCAAGGACCGTTCCAGGGCTCAGCCAGGGTCTGCCTTGGACGAGGCCCACAGGCTAATCATCGCTCACCGTGGGTCCCCTCTGTCACTCCCATTAGACGCACGGATATCACATTGTCATATTGTGCCCTTTCATGTGTCCACATGGAACCATTCCCTCTCTGAGGTTACAGACACTGCTTACTTCGTTTTTATATCCCCAGTTCTTATCAATCTCCTGCCCGTATACTGGAATTTTTGCGGAACGCATACTAAAATGGAGACATTTGTGAAAAACTATCCTAACCTCAGTAGCAACGTTTTTCTATCACTTGGTGCAAAATCCATGGTTTGTATTTTGTGTGTCTCTTTGTATTTCTCTGTTCTTCCTTTCCTGCCTTTCAGAATGCTCACTTACTTTCAAATTTCATTTTAATTTATTGGTCTTTTAACTATATTCACTTGTGTTATTTCTTCAGTGTTTGCTTCAGAAAATATGACATCCCCGATTGTCTTCTTATAATTTTGTTCCACTTTATTTCAAATGTATGAAAAATGCAATTGTATTTACCTTTTTTCTTTTACTGCTGTGGTTATTGTGTATTTATAATATATGCATTGTTTTAGTCCCACAAATAAAAAAAACCCTGATGTAATGTTTGCTTTAACAAGTCTTATGTACTTTCAATTAAGAGAAAAAATGTCTTTCCTTTTACCGAGACATTTTCTGCTTATATCGCTTTTCAGTTTTTATTGAAGATTCAAGCTTCCACTGCACACAGTTTCCCTGAAGCCCAAACCACCTCTTTCAGCATTTCCTACACAGCAGGACAGCTGGTGACAAATCCTTAGTCTTGTCTTATTTTTCTCTGCACTTTGCCCTCATTCTTATAGGGTATTTTCACGTGATACAAAGATCTGGGTTGACACTTATTTTTTACCTTGTTTTCTTTCGCTTTCCTTTCGGCACTTTAAAGATGTTGTTCCACGTTGATGGTCTCTATGGTTTTGCATGTGAAAATCAGTAATAATTCGAATTGTTGTGCCCGTGCACTTACAGGGTCATTTTCCAGGGGCCACTTTCAAGACTCTTTACTCTCGGGGCGCCCGGGTGGTAGAATTGGGTAAGATTCTGATGCGATCTCCTCTCAGATCACGAGATCAAATTGTGAGTTTGAGCCCTACCTTGGGCTCAGCACTGACAGCATGGATCCTGCTTGGGATTCTCTCTCCCTCTCTCTGCCTCTCCCCTACTTGTGTGCTCGCTCTCGCTCTCAAAATAAATAAACTTTAAAAAGACTTTTTACTCTTGTTTTCAGCACTTTGACCATGATGTGGCTACAGATGGTTCCACTGTAGTTATCTGCCTTCACCTCAGTCTTGATTTATTATTATTTTTTTGCAGGGGCAGGGAGAGTATGGAAAATTTCAGATTATTGCAAAGATGCTTTCTTTCCTCAGTTTCTCCCTCCTCTGCTTCTAGAATCACAAGTAAACTTGTGTTCGACATTTATTTTTTCCTACATTCTCTCCAGGAAGCTTGATGCTATTTGGGGTCCATGCGGTTTTTTCTGGATGAGGCAGTTCCTACAGCCTAACTTCAAGTAACCAACCTGTCATTTCGAACCTTTTAATCTTTCAGTATTTTTATTTCAGAGATTATAGTTTCCGGTGCTTGAATTTTCATTTGGTTCTTAATTTATAGTCTCGGTAGTTCTCTGCTGAAGATTTCTAGCTCTTTCTACTAATCTCTCTGATTCCTGTAGTTAAGCATAGTTATAACATTTCTTTCATTTCCTTTGCTAATCCCATCATCTGGGTCATTTTAATCTTGGTCTCCAGAGTTTTTGGTTTTTTTTCCACCTAAAACTGACTTTCAAAACCAGACTTTCTTCTAAAAACTTAGGATTTTGGGGTGATTTATATTGTCTCAAATTGCAAGTGTTATTGTTTGAAAACTCTGGATTCCATTATATTCTTCCAAAAAGTTTTAATGTACTTTGTTTTCTGTTTGTCCTTTTTTTGTTTGGGAGAGACAGTTTTGTTTTCTTTTCAGGAGGTGATTACTTGGGTTGTAGGCAAACTGCATCTCCGTCTCCTAGGTGATAAGTCACATCTCTGTGCAGTTGTTACATGTTTAGTTATCCTGCTCTGAATCTGTTGCTCACATGTAGGGTTTGAGGGTCAGCCAAGGCGTTGGGGCCAAATTAGAACCACAATCTGGGATTCTGTGTTCTGACCTCTCCCATCTGGGATCACTCCCTCATGTTCAGGTGACGGTGGTGACCTTGTCCTTTTCTTGAACAGCACAGATGTGAGCGTGTCCTTGGGATTAAGAGCCATTAAAAAGGACTATTTAACCATGGAGCATTCTTGCCTTCCACATTTTTCAGTTCCTCTCCTCCAGAACCTTCCTCCCCCGCCTCCAATCTTCCAGTGCTATCAGTGTTTTCTTCTTTTACTTTGTTTTTATTTTTCATCCATAGGTGCAATTGTGGAAAGGTCAGGCCCTACAGAAATTTACTTTACATGCCCTGACTTGCTTTTTTAGAAATATATTTTTACTTTGCCCTCAAAATTTATACCTGAGACAAATATTAGTTTTCTAGAATAGTCACTTTATTTTTTGTGTTCTTAGTGACAGTCAGGTTATGTAATTATCTCAAATCTTATTACTCTGGGGAATAGGTTTTGTTATTTCAAATTTCTAGCGAAGAAAATTGAACCACAATCCATACTTATTCTTTGAACGACAAACAGGATTTCCATGGTCTGACTTCAAGTTTCACGTTCATTTTCTTACGTCTAAGACTGCTGAGAGCCTGTGTGTTTTGTGTTGCTTTGTCATGTGTGTTTTGTTCGGCAAATATGCACGTGGTTAAGGAGAGCGTCATTCATCCTACGGATTTCCCAGAATGATTCCAGTGCCTTCATTGGAAACACAGGGATGGGCTGTGTTTGGAATGTTTATCTTGTCTCCTGCAATCCCTGTGAGCTTTACCTGAACATAGAGACTTGCAGTGATGTGACTCCCAGGGCCGGAGATTCAGAGGGTCACAGACAGCCTGAAAACCCCATATATATGAACACCCTATGTAATATATTACTTTACTACAACAATTTGTAAACTTGAAAATAAACCCAAATGGAAGCAAGTCAAATCGACACAATCTTGGCTGAAGTATCACTTAGTATTTTCCTTCAAGAGCCCTGTTACTTTGTGACCTCAGGCAATGCCTTGAACCACACAAGATACTCTATATGTAACAATCAAATTACCACCTGGAAGTGGAGTGCAGAAACAGAGCCAACACTTTCTCTCATTTCCTCATTATCAGCTATGCTTTATTTCCTGTTTTCATTCTGGGAATCAGTACAACATGAAAATTTTCGTTCTCTCATTTCTAGAGAAAGTTGATATTAAAAACATCAAAGAATACTCATAACAATTACTTTATTTTAAATACAATAGGTACATTAATGATGAGAATGAAAAAACAGACCAAAATTAGACTTGAAGGAGAGGCAGGAAATTTGGCTAAAGTAATACAAAATGAACCGTTGTGAAAATTGACAGCTCTTAGTCACATAAGAGCAAGGTCATACTTAATGAAGCTAAAAAAAGTAAATTTAGAAGAAGCTGAGGGACATTTTGGGAACTATTTGTTATTCTGTGTGACTGTCTTACTTAGGTTCTATTTTCTCCTCAGTTTTTGGCTGTTCTCATCCACTATTCTTTCAGAGGCCTTGCTATGTGTCTTAGAGCCAGAAGGCACAAAAATAACTACGCTATTAATCCTACAGTATGAGGATACAGATATTCACTTTTCTGTATTCAAATAAATAAAGTTAAATGAATTGAATTTTAATGAATTTATTCTGGGAAACAATTCTCTAAAGTAGAGGTATATTTAGATTATTTCTAAGTTACTGGCTAATGTGCAAATATTGATCTGTATAGACAACTACCCTCTTCCCATTTCAGAAATTTATAAACTTGAAAACCAACCCAAATAAAAAGATTTTCCTGAATTATTTATCTCTGTATTAATTGGTTCACATTGCTTTGTTAGCACTTGGTGTTTTAAACCATTTGAAGACATTAGAGCAGTCAACATGACCTCTGGACCAAGACAAATTCTGGAAACAGTCTTAATCTGTAAGAAATATTTTGATGATCACTTTCTTGACAACTCTCACTATACTCAACTGTTTGTTATGGCCTTAGAAAGCTTTGGGGAAAAAGGAAGATACATGTATAGTTCCTATGCTTATAAATTTAATTTTATTATAGTATTGGTAAGTACTAATATAATTCTATAATTAAGCCACCTTAAGAGAATTCTGGATCATTCAGAACTGCCATATGCATATATAATGTATACCTCTTATGGTTCAATTAGTTTATATCAGTATGCCAAAGTGTAAAAACAAACAAACAAAAAAACATACTACTACATTTTGGCCCATTAAAAGCAGAAGTAAATTATTTTTATAAAGAAAGCAATGACACTGAGCCTTCCAAACTATCAAAGAAAACCAAGAATGCACTTAACAAAACTCAGCCTCTGGGTATAAAATGCAGTATTTAGCCAGTAACGCACAGCAAAACTCTCCACAACCATCCCATCAAGACTGAACCTATTTTTCACCCTCTTGAAAGGCATGTGTCCTGAAACCTGTTTCTATCCCATTATGCAAGTGTGAACTTTGGTGCTTTATAAGATGTGGTGTCTGAGGACACTGTAGATCAACTATTCCCTCGGGAAGCCACGGCATCTGATAGAAGCTAACTATAAATCATTTCAAACTACTGTCGAACATACGGGAATAACTCCATTTTGATATAACATTAGCCCCTTCGGTGCTCAACTATGGAGAAAAAGGATCATTCAATTCCCGATTTTTTTTTTTT